>LOJH01008991.1:0-22074 GCA_001685095.1 Ellobius talpinus
TAGCCGTGTGGGAGCTGGGCGGGATGAAAAGCAGGCCTGCTCCCCTTTTCACTACAGGCACCATTACATGGAATATGACTGTACAAATGAGAGAATCAGGAAGAGGAGAGACGTAGCTGGACTGAGGGTTCGGGTATCTCTGAGAAGATGAGGTCACCACCACCACCGCCAAAGGAGACAGCCTGGAATCACCCAAACCAGTGCACGAGCTGTCATCAAATTGTTGGTTCTCTTCCACAACGCACAGTACCTGCTAAGACTACAGGGAGCCCAGTGACTTGCCAGGAACTCTGCAACAGTCGGGCAGAGATTTCAGCAGCTGCTGGAAAGTTCTAGATTATCAAAGGTTTCGATTCAAGTCCAGGCAAGTGACAGAAACCTACTGAATTTCTTGTGCTTTTCGTAGAAACCTGGAAGCAAGGCCTGCAATTGAGAACTACAGTTGATGCAAAAAGAAGCCTTGAACCTCCCTCAGAGGGACATGATTTGACAGTCATTTAACTCTGTGCTCAGACCAAACCCAAACACAGGAAAGCAACATGTCTCCTGCAGCTTAATACTCCTATCATACAATATGGAATTATTAAATTAAAACACACACACAAACACCATATGTAGAAACAACAAGGGAAGGGAAGTGTGAAAGTCTGACCCACAGCCTGAGGGAAAGAAAGCCAAACAGTTCCCCTGCAGCCCTGGACAGTATGGTTAGAATATGAAGACTTTAAGATCACAATGATGCATGGAAAAATCTATTCCAAAAGATTGATATAAGGGCTGGAAAAACTGAGTTTTATTGGGAGAGATTAGGAAAAGAAAAAGAATCAAATAATGCAAATCCTGGGACTTACAATTTCACCAGGGAAGTTAAAAATCATTGAAAGAATTGAAAAAGGAAACTAGGCACTATGGGAAGGGGGCAAAGGGCAGTGCCCTTGAAACAGACCAAAATCTATTATCTACTTGAAGAGAGAGACAAAAAAATCTTAAAAGTTGCAAGCAATGGAAGCCTATATAACCACATTGAGTATTCTTTCTGTGTGTATATGTGTGCTTAGGTTCACACGTGTGCTTGTGTGTGTGGTGGGTTAGCCCAAAGGTCAACTTCTACACAGGGTGTCTCACTGGCTCCTGAGGTTGCTGATGAAGCTAGACCAGTCGGTTAGTGACCCGTGGGCCTGCCTATCTACACATCTCCACGGCAGGATTAAAGCATGTTCCACCATGTCTCATGAACTACATATCACGTACTACAACATCTCATATACCAGCATATCCCATGTACCACCGCATCTCATATACCATCGCATCCCATGTACCATCGCATCTCATATACCATCGCATCCCATGTACCATCGCATCTCATATACCACGGCATCCCATGTACCACCGCATCCCATGTACCACCACATCCCACGTACCACCACATCCCACGTACCACCACATCCCACGTACCACCACATCCCACGTACCACCACATCCCATGTACCATCACATCCCATGTACCATCATATTCCATGTACCACCACATCTCATGTACCACCATATCCTATGTACCACCATATCCCATGTACCACCACATCCCATGTGCCACCACATCTCATGTACCACCACATCCCATGTCCACCACATCCCATGTACCACAATATTCCATCTACCATCACGTCTTACTGTTCCACATGAGTTCTGAGGGCCCTCATGCTTGTGTACCGAGTATTTTACTGGCTGAGCTCTCCTCGTAGTGCATAGATGTTCTAGCGTACATGAAATTGAAGCCCTATAAAGAAGAAAAAAGACAGAAATTATTTTAAGAGATCATAAAACCTCAGACAAATATTGTGTGTTTTCTTTCAGGTAGAATCTAGGTTTTAAAGAGATGTGTAGGAGGGTATCATTTGGACAGAGGAAGGGGCCCCTGAGAATAGGCACGGAGAACAAGAAAGAAACAGAGTGAATCATCAAGGGACATTTCATACATATACAAATGCTGTAATGAGACCCATTTCCAAAATCATGCAGCGGTGACCATAAATTATAAACAATAATGGTAAAACCCTTTCTAAGTTGGGCTTAAAACAGTAAACACACTCAGATTCAGGAATTATAAAGGAGCTCCACAGACAGACCAAAACAAAATCAAACACATGTAAGTCGCAGTTGAGCTTCTGAAAACCCAGGAAAAAAGATCTAAACCCCAAAGAAAGGGCACATGACAAAATGCCAAGAAAGGGAATGGTAAGAACGAAGGCTGGCTTATCAGAAGCCTCTGAGGCTAAAGAATGACAGCACATTTTCTGTAAAGCACAGGTCAAAACACTCGCTGCTCAAGCCTATGACCTAAGTGCAGTCCCGTGGACCCTGTAAAGGTGAGAGGAGAGAACAGGGTTCACAAACGTGTTCGCTGGCCTCACTATGCGCCATGGCATGTGGGCACCTACACCGCCTTACACTAATAATGTGTCTTTGAATTCTGTAAGAAATCAATCAGCCAAGGAGTCTAGGTGACTCACACCTGATTATGTTCAAGCCTGTCACTAATTATATTAGCTATGAATACACCGAAGCTTTTGGTGAGAAGCAAAATTGTAAACGAGTATGGTGACTCGTGCCAGGATTTAGGGGTCTGAAGCAGGAGTATTGTTGTGAGTTTAAGGCTAGCCTGGGATACATACTGCATTCCAGGCTAGCCTGAGATATAGCCTTTTTTAAAAAAAAAAACAAAATGAGACAAAAAAAAAGCAGGAATTGTATGCACTGACAGATTGGAAACGATAGGGTAGAGACATGGAAAACATCCAGAGACTGAACCTAAGAAAGTTGCTTTGGATATATTAATGATAGTGCAGATTTTATTTATTTTTTACTTATTTTTATTTGTGTCTATGTTTGTGTAAGTTTGTGAGTGTACATGTATGTATGTGTCTGTGTGTATGTATGTGTGTATGTGTGTCTGTGTATGTATGTGTGCGTCTGTATGTGTGTACATGTGCGTGTGTATGTGTGTGTGTCCATGTGCACACAGGACAGAAGTGGGCACTGAGAACTCTCCTCTATCATCCTCTGCCTGTTCCTTTGAGACAGTTCCCTGAACCTGGGGCTTGTGTTTTCTTAGCTATATTGGAAGACAACATCCTAGTGATAAATCCCAGGGATTATCAATGTCTGAGGGATACCTGACTTGTTATTAACGTGCTGGGATCTAAAGTTCTGGTCCGCATGACGACACAGCAACCCCTCTTAAACGCGGAGCCATCTCACAAGTCCTCAAGTTTGATTTCTACACATCTGCCCAGTGATTCCCTCGAAGGAGAATTTTGCCTTGATTAAAAATCAAAGTGTTTTGATATGTGCACTAGACCATGGGGACTCTCAGCCACAGATAAGGGCTAATCTTGACGCTTGAGAGAGGCAGGTAAAACTACTTGAGGAGAGTGACAAGCCTCCGCTGGCACAGAAATTAATCTTTCAACGTTCAACTTATAGTATAAAAGCCAAGACTATCTCAAAATGAATGGGGTCCAGGAAAACTAGGTATTGTTCTCCTACAAGAGAGGCTTTTTTATCCTAGAAAAGGAAGAGTAAGAGTGTCAGGAACTCCATATCTTTCAAAAGAGTCTAGGACAGTGGTTCTCAACCTTCCTAATGCTGTAAACTTTTAATACAGTTCCTCATGTTGTGGTAACCCCAACCATAAAATTATTTTGTGGCTACTTCATAACTGTAATTTTGCTGTTATAAATCATAAGGTAAATATCTGAGATGCTGAATATCTGCTATGCAACCCCTGTGGAAGGGTCATTCGCCCCAAGGGGGTCACGACCCACAGGTTGAAAACCAGTAGTCTAGCCCCAAGTGTCAAAGCTTGCTAAAGCTTGCATCAAATATCATCGAACTGATACCAAGACCACAGGCCTGCACTTCTGCATTCTTGCTTTTTCTGATGTGTGTCGTGAAGTAAGCAAAGTAGTCTGATCCCTCTATAAGATGAATAAAAGTAGTCTGATCCTTCTATAGGATGAATAAAACAGAAATCAATTAAAAGTCCAACTTCAGACCAAGAAACGTTTCAGAGGACTGACCCGCGTCAGTCCTAGGAGCTATGGGTGAGAAGACTCAGTGGTGGGTCAGTGTCCTGTAGGAGAGAAGCTTCCAGTTCAGACTTGGATCTTACCCCACATGAACTCTTAAGATGCCCTCAACGCCTCCGGACATTGCCCTGAATTTTTGTTGTTACTCAGGCGGGCCCCTGCATCCTCACAGGCGTATTAGCAAGATAGCTACTAACTACTAACCTTAGAACAACTTTCTTCCCTGGTGTCTACATCTGGGCATCTCTTCACCTTGCTTTTAGTTTGCACACTGTATCTGTTTTCTCACTGCAATGGCCTGGCTTCCCAATGCTCTCCCGTGTTTTGAAAAGAATAAAATTTCAAGCAAAGCTTAGTTCTAATGGCTCTTTATTTTTACTTTCAGCTTCCACTTTTTTTTGAGCATTATTCTACACTAGACACAGTGCTGGACCCTGAAGAGTCAAACATCTCTACATATGCTGTAGCCCACCATAAAAGATGTTTATAATGTATGAGGGGCAACCGATACATACATTTACAACTTACAATCTAACCCTGTAGACAATAGGATGAAACCCGAACAGAATGTTGAAGCAAGAGCGGGAACTATGAGAAAGGAGCTGAGGAAGCCACTCCATTGGGAAAAGAAAACAGAGAGGAGATGGAAAGAAAGTGCAAACTAAAATCCCTGGTCCAGCATCTCCCGAGCTGAGTCACAGGATGATTACTTCCGGAAAGAAATACTGCGAAGATGGATTGGGTAGATTAAATGCCTAATGAGTCCATAAATGAGGAGAATTGCTTCTTACCGTGTATGCGAAGATAATTTTTATCAGATAATGAAATTGTTTTCAGTCTTCGGAATGAAAATGAATCCCTTGCTAATGCAGATCACACTAATAAAGGAGCAGGGGAGAATGTGGGTATTACACTTGGCTGGTCGTAGGCAGAAACCAGCCCAAATAGTCTAGGGAAAAAAATGAAAGATAATGAAGTAATCAAAATAATTACTTAATAGGGATTGTAAAAGATCTGCGGTGTTAAATTATAAATGTACATTTTTGAGAAAAATGAGGTGACCTTAAGGAACAGATTAGAAACCCAAACTCAGGCCGGGCAGAAGAGATGTCTTTCATTAGCAGAGCTAAAGATTAATTAAATCTGGGCAAGCTCTTTGAAGTCTGCGAGTGCGAGCCACACTAGAACACAATGCAACCCGTATATTGGTATCATAATTAATGATTAAAACAGGGCTCCTTATTGAGTGCATTCCGGAATAGTGGATGTGACAGATCTGAAATGAAGAGGACAAAAAACCTGTTTCTTAAAACCCAAACTGACTGTAGAACTTTAGTAGCATCTGCAGACAGAAGTGAGTGTGTGTGTGTGTGTCTTTCTGTCTGTGTGCCTGTGCATGTGTGAGCCTGTGTGTCTGTGTGTTTCTGTGTCTGTGTTGTGTATCCGTCTGTGTCTGTCTCTCTGTGTGTTTGTGTGTGTGTCTCTGTGTGTGCCTGTCTGCGTGTGTGTGTGTGAGAGAGAAAGAGAGAGAGAGTGTTTCTGTCTGTGTGCCTGTGTGTGTGTGAGCCTGTGTGTCTGTGTGTGTGTTTATGTGTCCCTGTGTGTGTATTTGTCTGTCTGTGTGTTTGTGTCTGTGTGTCTGTGTGTGAGAGTGTTTCTGTCTGTGTGCATGTGTGAGCCTGTGTGTCTGTGTGTGTGTCTGTGTGTTTATGCGTCTGTGTTGTGTATCTGTCTGTGTCTGTCTCTCTGTGTGTTTGTGTCTCTGTGTGTATCTGCGTGTGTCTGTCTGCGTGTGGTGTGAGAGAAAGTGTGTTTCTGTCTGTGTGCCTGTGTGTGTGTGAGCCTGTGTGTCTCTGTGTGTGTGTCTGTGTGTGTTTATGTGTCTCTGTGTGTGTATCTGTCTATGTCTCTGTGTGTGTGTCTGTGTGTCTGTCTTTGCATGTGTGCGTGTGTGTGTATCTGCTGCAGGGTGGTTTATCTTAGTGGGAAAATACTTATTTCTTCCCTCTCTGAGGTTGCCTAGAGACCCATCTTCAGCACGATGAGGCCGATATGCCCCTTTACCAACCTCTCTAAGGTGCTAGGTGGGGGAAGGGGGAGAGGACGGTGTATTGATTATTTTCCCTTATCTCTGAATCTTTTGTTTCAGAAGAATGGTTTTCGAGATTGGCATCAGAGGAAAGAGAGAAAGGTTGAAATTACAAAGCCTCTGGCATTTCTTAATGCTGCACAAGGGTGAAGTTTTAGAGAAAAATGGCCCAGTGCAGAAAGCTTGGAGGGCATAGGTAAATGGGAGCCCTGAGCAAGCAGGAGGTGCTGTGGCCATCCGGATGGATTTTATAGGACCAGGTGAAAGGTAAATTGATTTCTCAAGGAAGATCATGGAAAGGAAAACTGGGAGAAGGGAGAGCTTAGAGAGGGAAAGAGCAAGAAGCAAGAGAGATGTATAAAGCCCCGCTCTTGGGAATATATGTCTTCTGTGTGGCACCGGCATAAAGGGAGAAACCAAGCAAAGGAGGCTGCTTGGCATCGTGACGAGGCAGGGCAGAGCCTGGGTGAGGGTGAAGATGCATGAGCGGAAGTGGTTCAGGACCACTGGAGCACTGAGTCTACAGCAGTGTTGGCTAAGACCCTGGCCCGTGATAGGCAAACGAGAGAGCAAGCGTCAGGAACCTTTGCTTTATGGAAGGGATTACAGACATGTTCACTGTGCAATACTGGTATAACTCGTGAAACATTACATCCCGGAAACGGGGTTTTTAATTTGAGCTCGGCAGTTACTTTGGGACATGAATGTTTAAAATTTGAGCTTGGTTTATGCTGCGCAGACTTGAGACCATTTAGAAATGCTGCTCTCAATTCAAATTTGAAAGGGATCAAAATCCTGTAGAATACATGCCTTGTCTTGCCTTTAGAAAAAAAAAACACAGCTTCAAGATTCTATTCTGAAAACCCTTGGAGGAAATAGGTGTTGTCGCATGTATAAATTTCAAATGTGTTTCTCAATGCAATAAAATGGTACCTTCGGATAACGTGGATGGAAAGTTTCAAAGCGATCTCATTGATACGTTTTTGTTTTTCTCATTAATACTGCACCTCTCAAATCCTCCAAAAGGCATAGTGTATAACAGGCTTACACAGTGCCTTTTGGACAAGGTCTCTCAGCAATCCCTCTTACCATAGATATATTCTTGCCAGGTCACTCACCGTTTTCTTGCCATTTTGAATATATGAAATAAATCCCATCTTGGAAGTTGAGGTTCACTCTCGTATATTACAAGAGCCGGCCCAGAATACATAACATTTCATCCAATTCAAAAACTTATTTTCCCTACCTGCCAAGGAAGCATTGTGGCTTTCAGTGAGCTTGGTTTCCTCCTTAGGTCTTCTCATCATTTCATTTTACTACTTCTAGACACCTCATGTTTGTGGAGCCCTGGCAGAAGGCTGATGAGGTAAGGATAAACATCGCATAGGGTTTCTGTTTCTGTAATCTGCCTGTGCCCTTGGAGTAGTAGGCCCCCAAATGTGGATTCCTCAGGCACCCTTTTACCTGACTGACACCACGCTCCCAGACACCAACCAATGGGAAACAAGAGTCAGAGCTGGGGGTGCATGGAGGTGATACTGGTCGATTCTCTGAAGCATCCTTTGGCCAGTCACCCTGGGGTGTAGCATGAATAATAAAAACCCAGAGTCAGATAGTGGGGTTCAACCCGAAAACCAGAAAAGCAAAGCCGCCAAGCCACTAGAGAATTCTTATCTCTACCTATGCTGGGCGACCCCAGACTAAGCAGACTAAGCAGACGAAACCTCTCTCCTCTCATTTCATATTCTCTCTAGTGCCAGGATTAAAGGTATGAGCCACCACCACCTGGATTTGTTTCTGTATTGATCTTGTGTAACCCAGAGTGGCCTTGAACTCAAAGAGATCCGTCTGCCTCTGTCTCCCAAATCCTGGGATTAAAGTTGTGTACCACCACTGCCTGACCTCTAGTGGCTTAGCCTTGCCCTTCTGATCTCTAGGCAAGCTTTATTTATTAACACATAAATAAAATATCACTATACTGGGAAGTTTGAACGTTGTCTCTTCAAGGGTCATTGTGAAGCAATGGTGGTCTGTTCTATAATACATTTAATGGTCCTTCTTGTTTCCTTCAATTTCTTTCACAGTTTCTTGCTTTCACATGCCTGACCTCTCCAGAAATAATCGGCATTGATCTCTTTCTTTATGCCCTGTTGCCTAGGCAACCTAGCTTAAGACAACTTTTAAAATAAAACCGTGTGCTGAAGTAAGAAATAGCCTGATGAAGATGGACGCTAATACTCTAAACTCCAAATTACATATTCGGAGGTCTCAAGGCAAATCGGAGTGTGCTCTTCTTGTCTTACTCTGGGGTGTTATAAGAGATCGCCTCAACTGTGTAGCTCATAAATTCAGACATTTGTTTTTCGCAGCTGAGGAGGCTGGGATGTCCGGGATCAAGCTGCTAGGAAATTCGGCACCTGCTGAAGGCTAACACCGTTTCGTGGATGGTAACTTTTACCTCTGTCCTTACACACCTAGAAGCGGCTGCCTTCCCCTTCAGGATTTCTTCTAGATGCTTTTCTAAAGACACTTATTCTGATTCCATGGATTCTGTCCTCATCACTCAATCAGTTCTCAAAGTCCCACTCCCTAGCCCCATTACCTTTGGGGGCAGGATGTCAACACGTGTAATTCGGAAGGGTCTGAACATTCTGTCCCTTCATTGCGCTGGGCTTTTCAAGATATGCATGAGCTGGAGAACAGCTTTGGTAAGGAGGCTGGGAAGTTAGGGAAGGATTCGGAATGGGATGTTGCAGGGAGATTTGCATTTAGAGCACTCACTGAGCTGAAAGCAGACCGGGAAGATGGAGTCATTTCTGCCAATGTTCACTAGGATTGTGACTTCCCTGGGGGGTTGTATTATAAAATACAAGCAGTCTCTTATGCATTAGTGATGTCGTTTTTCATAAAGGACTGTAATCACACTGTTTTCTACCAACTCACATGTACTGATTCTTTCCAAAGTTACTATGGACAGGCTCAAGCAGCAGCCTTGGAGGCTAATGCTGGGGAGTTAGGTAATAACAGCTGAAACAGCGTTTTGAATTAAGCTCTTACACTGGACCCTAGCCGACCAGACTAAAAGTTGGGATGAGTCACTGATGCTAGAGTTCCATGCTGACGAGCTCAACCCACACGGGTTCTTTGACCCTGCCAAGGAACCGAAACAAGGGAGTGGGAAGAACTATATAAGCTGGTTTCAGTAGGCAGAGTTACACTTTGATATGGATGCAAAAGAGATGGTGGTATCTGAACTAGTCAATCACTTTTCTCCTCTTTGTCTCTGACTTTGCCTTGCAAGGGAAATAACTTTGAAATGACCCATTAGCTTTTTGTTCTTTGCTTCTGTTTCCTCTCCCCACCGCCCCCGCCATGCTGCTTTCTCTCTTTCAGACCCAGCTCTCCTCGTTCCCTCTGAAATCTTATTTTATTTTATTGACTGGTTCTAACCAAAACTTACAAAAAGAAAACTTCAAAATGCTGGAATTGTTGTTTATGACAGGTGTTAATAAATAATTAAATAGAATTTGTTAGAAATATATCTAACTATATGGAGTTTTTAGAAAATAAAGGACCTAAAATTAGAAATAGACAAATTGAAATACTAGATGTTTTTCCAGTTTTCAGGTTGGTGCTGGGCTGTGTCATCTCAAGGTTTCTTAAGGTGTTTTACTCTTTTTTACCTAAGAAATTTGTACAAGACCTTACATACATATATGCATTTGGCATGTAAATTCAATATTTACTGATAATAAATTATATAAAGACTTGATGTAAAATAGCTATATATACATAATTGAAGCATTTGTTGATGATGAAGACATTTGCATGCTAATGAGAGGAATGACCTTGTTTACTTTTACATAGAATATTAAAATCTAGCTGAATGATAGGATGTAGGGCATTTTCAACGTTTTTCAGAGTTGGTTGAAGTACTGATTTTATAATCATGAATACTGTCGATGTGTCTTGTCCTATAGATGGAGTATAACATAGCAGAAACATACGTAGGCCCATTTCTGTCGTTGCCAGGAATTCTGTCCTGATCCCAAACCAAAATTTATTTTAACAGTTTTTTTCTTCATGAAGCTCAAGTTAGCCATCAGGCAACCATTTTAAAAACCGTCCATTCTAACACAATACAATTCAAAGATAGAATGATTTGATACTTACATGCTGAGGGATGATGGGGAGAAAATGTTGTCTTCGTTTTCTGTAATTAAACCATTATGTTTCTGTAAGAGCAGAAACCTTTGTGTGCATGATAAAAACACAACAACTCAGGGCACGCAATAGTCTCCAACGTGAGCCAAGTTGTTCCAGGCAGCCCTGGTTGGCACTGTGAGGTGTGAGGGCATGCCCCGTGCAAGGTCTGTGCTGTGTGTTCAGGATCAAGGTTGCAGGGAGGTTGTGCAATGTTCCCTGAGCACGCATGGCCAGAAATGCCTCAGGTCCTGCGCATTTGATTCTGAGTTAACTTTTTGTTTGTTGCGCATCTAGAACGTTGAACTGTTGCCTAATCTATCTGTGCCCCCCCCCCGCGTTCTGTGACTTGACTCCAGATAGGGTTGTAACCCACATTTTCAGAAACTCAGGTCTAATTCGAGGGTGTTTGAGTCAGAGTTCTCCAGAAAAATAGAGCACATAGAATACATGGGGGTAGTGGATGAGAATGAGTTAGTTCAGCCAATCATGAAACTTACCCTCTGCAGGGGCGGGGATAGTGCCTCTCTAGACATAGGCAGTCTGGAGGCAGGGTTCCCTCTTCTGAGGTCCCTAGTATTCTCTCTTGCCCCCTCTGTTTACATATAAGTGTAGGTGTGTATGCACTTGTGCACATGTATGTGGACCCCTATGGTTTATGTCATGAGTCTTCTCCAATTACTGCCCCCCCCCTTATTCAGTGACGCGGACCTCTCAGTTTAACCCTGTGTAGCTGGACTGACGGCCAGCATGCTTGTTGGCTCCTCTGTATCAGTCTTTGGAGTGATGGAATCGCAGGCAGGCTGTCATGCTGACCTGGCATTTACTTGGGTTCTCAGGATCCAAATTCTGGTCCTCAGGCTAGCAGCAAGTGCTTTGGAAACCACCGAGCCATCCTCACCTCTTCAGTCTTCCCTTGAGGCTGTTGGCTGATCCTACAAGGCTAGCTTACATCAGATAGGGCAATCGGCACTATTCAGAAGCTCCAGTCAGAAATGCTCATCTTTAAAAACAAACAAACAAACAACACTTTCACAGCCAGCAGTGGTGGCACACGCCTTTAATCCCAGCACTCAGGAGGCAGAGGCAGGCAGATCTCTGCAAGTTCAAGGCCAGCCTGGTCTACAGGGTTTATACTAGGACGGCCAGGGCGAAATCCTGTCTCAACCCCTTTCTGAAAAAAAAAACCCTTCACAGCAACATCCACACCGGTGTTTGAACAACTATCTTGGTATCGGCATAAAAACTCACTAAGGGGCAAAACGGGGTCAGAGAAAAGAACTTCAAGGAAGCAAGAAGGAATGAAGAAACCATAAAGGAACCCACCATCTGTAAGTCGTAGGTAAAGGATCAGTAACTCTCAACCTGGCCTACACATTGAAAGCAATGGCTTCAACTTCCCATATCATATCTGACCTTCTAACCTGTACCTTGCAGGATAGGAAAAGGAAATTAAGTATTCCTTATCAAATCCACCTAGTTAAGGGGCTGGAGAGGTGGCTCAGTGGTTAGGCATGCTGGTTGTTCTTTTAGAGGACCCAAGTTTGGTGGCTAGCATCCGTGTCTGATAGCTCACAATTGCCCGAAACTCCAGTGCTAGGGGAACAAATTCCTTTTTCTGGCATCTGTGGGTACCCATACACATGCTGGACTTGCACACACAGACACACATATAAATAAAAATAAATCTTTTAAAAATCCTAGTTAAAAAATAGCCTATATATCCCTACACAATATCTGAGAGCCTTCCATATGAGGCTCTTGAACAGATTCCATCCCCCCTCTGGAGTGTGTACATCCACAAATGAGAACAAACACGGACTCGTTTGCTGTTGTTTGTTTGGTCTGGCTCTGAATTCTTTGTATGATGGTAACCGGAATTTGGAAGCACTATAAAGTTCTTAGCCCCTCTCACTGCCCATATGTCCTCTGCAGCCTACACCCGCCTGTAATGGCGCCACAGTCTAGGCAAGTGGAAATACAAATTACAATTACCGTGCTCCGCCCTCTGATTCCCTGGAGACTTTTGCTGGGCATCAATCGCATTTACTGTTGATTAGGAAGTTTTACTCTCTTTAGAGGTGAGACTGTAAAAACTGCTAGTCATTCGANGGTTTGGTTCCATTATAAATAAATAAGTTTTGTTCCTAAAGGATATGTGTAGAGGCATAACCCACATATTGTCATTTGTCACCTTCTTTTAGATAACTCAGCTTTGGATTTTATTAATTTTTTACATGCATTTGTTTAGCGTGTGTGTCTGTGTGTGTATGTGTCCATGTCCATGTGTGTGTCCATGTCTGTGTACCAAGGTGTGTATGTGGAGATCAAAGGACAACTTATGGGGACAACTTGATTCTCTTCTTGCAGTGTGTGGGCACCAGGGTTTGAACTCAGGTCATCCGTCTTACCCACTGAGCCGCTGCACCAGTTTCTACTGATCTCACTGTGAGCCCTCTTTGGAACATGGTTGCTGCTACACAGCTTCCCTCTAGTGATAGTGAATGAATGCATACTGCCCAATACAGGACTCTCCGACATGGAATGTTTACTTTTATCATACAATGAATGGAGATGAAGAGATGCGAACACCCCGCTTTCTTCATTGTTCCTGATCCACATGGCGATTAGGTCCAAGAGAAGCACAGCAGCTCTCCAAGCTTCATTTCAATTCCACTCACTCAGATCTCTTCCTTGAGGACCCCTGCTAGACAAGCTCTGGATTCCTCCTTGTCTCTCTTCTGCTTCTTAATGTTTCTCATTTTATCTGCACCCCTCCCCTAAGAATTTCTGGACAATACCTTCAGCTTGGTAATACTCCTTTGAACTCCATCAGCCCTCTTTAACCTATTTATTGAGTTTGAATTTCAAAACCTACTTTTTTTAGAATTTTGTTTGCTTTTTTAATTAAGTCTGCCTTTTCTTTTCTCATGGTGTCTTGTTTTTGATTGTGATTATCTCATTTATTTAATGTTGCTAACTGTTATAACCATCATTGTTATCCTTTCTCTGTGGTATTTTCTCTAGGACATGGTGCTGTTGCTGTATTGGTCCTGACGTTTGCTCTGTCTAATCATTTCGTCTTCTGATGAACTCTAGTCCCCCTGGCTTCCAAATCTCATTTATATCTGAGTTTATATCAGATGTTTACATTATGATTCATAACAGTAGCAAATTACAGTGATGAAATAGCAGTGAAAATAACTTTATGGCTGGGAGCCATGACAACAAGAGAAACTGCATTAAGGGGTCACAGCTTTAGGAAGGTTGAGAGCCACTGTTGTAAGCCTTCACCATATTGTGAGAAGGATCGGGCAGAGTGGAGGCCCGCAAGGGAACATGTACGCGAGGGATAAATGTGGTTTGAGACAAGACGGTTTACTGAGACCTATAAAACTCCTTCTGTGGAAAGGTGGTAGCCGGAATGTAGTCTAGAGCAGGGAGCTGCCTTGCCCAGCTTTCCGGATGGCTCCGTAAAAGTATTTCAGCTTTTCCTTCCTTTAGCAAAAGGTACAATTTGTCATTTGTACTTCAGCACGTCCCTAACTGACACCTCCATAGTCACCCTTCCCATCAGGAAGTAAGAGAAGAGAACCTGGTTCCACAGACTAAAGTCCTGTTGGCCAGCTGCAGGACTCTGATGATGCCTTTTGGAGTTTCAGTGCATCCAGTAAAACATTTCAAATTCCTGACTCATGGACGCTACAAAAGGTAAGCGCTTATTGTGTTAATCCACTAAGACATGACATTCTGGACTCATTTGTTACACAGAATTATGTAACTAATATTTTACCACATACTCTTGCTTTACTGAGTCATGGCATAATATCTATTATTTCACAGGTACTTTCTGAAAATGGACAGGATATGAAAAAATTATTGTGACACTTTAAAATGGGATCATGTTTTGAAATGTTTCTCCTACCCTCTTCTATTCATTCTTCAAGAGTCTAAGCGTGAAATTTTTATTATAATTAAAATCGGAGGAAAACTTAAACTGACCAAACTGCACATGTTCCCTTGTGTGCCTCCACTCTGCCCGATCCTTCTCACAATATGGTGAGGGCTTACAACAGTGGCTCTCAACCTTCCTAAAGCTGTGACCCCTTAATGCAGTTTCTCTTGTTGTCATGGCTCCCAGCCATAAAGTTATTTTCACTGCTATTTCATCACTGTAATTTGCTACTGTTATGAATCATAATGTAAACATCTGATATGCAGAGGTCTCAGGTGACCTTTATTAAAAGGCCATTTGACCTCCAAAGAGGTAGTGACTCACGTGTTGAGAACTACTGGTTTACAACATGGAGGACGGATGCTTCGTTACACCCGCACTGCCGTCATAAGGTTACTGTAGTGGTTTGGGTGTCTCCCAGATCTCATGTGTTGACACTAATTCTCCAAAGTCGTACTTTAATAGTATTTGAAGATAAGAACTTTGGGTGGTAATTAGGTCGTGGATGCTCTGCCTTCATAAGTAGTTAGATTATGAATGGGGTATCCCAGGGTGGTTGTTGTTGTTGTTTTACTACTAGTGAACTCTCTCTGGCTCATTGACTCTGTTGTACCATGAGATGTTTTTGCTATGTCACGATGCTTCCAGAAGGTTTTCCCCAGATGCTCTGCAACACACCTGAACCACAGACCTCCAAGCCTCTAGAACCACAAAGCCAAATATGCCTCTGCTACCTAGAAGCTAAGCAATATCTACTTTTGAATCTTTAACAACCAATCAACCAACAAAAATGCCAACAGAGTAAGACACCTCCTCTCTTACTCTACAGTATTCTAATTATAACATTTTAAAGACAATCTCGAAGTAACAGGGACCTTGTTCTTTCTGGAATATACTGGCTAATACCAAGATGCACCTAGCTTGTTGGCCATGTATTATATGTAGCCCTTATTGCGATTATGAGGTACAAACCACCTGGAGATCTTGGCCATTGGGTAATATAATCATGCACATAATTATGCTTTACAATGATTTATTTATAGTCCTACTTTTCTAATTTCTTTATTTGTATAATTTACTCATTTAGATAGCTCACTCATTCATCCAGTACATGTTTGTGAAGTATCTTCTGTGTGCTAGCTATGATATAGTACATGCTGAAGAAAGACATCGGTCCTGCCAACAAGAGTTTGAATAAAAAAATGGAACTCACTGTATAATAGAAAGCAGCTTTAAAAAGAAAAGTCAACTCTTTTTATTTGTGCATGTGTGCATACATGCTTGTGTGAGTGGAAAGGTATGCTTATTTGAGTTGAGAGGGGATGTTTCCATTTTTATTGTTTTTAATGCATTGAAGTATAATATACACACTGTAAAAATTCACAACAACCATCCTACTGAAGCTACTAACATTGACTCTACCTACTGAACAGCAGTCACATCAAGAAACAGTATTTTTACTAGCTCCCAAGAAGCCCTTTGTGGCCTGCAGTTGGGCAGGGTGGGGGAGTAACTCTATCAAGCAATTTGTCTATTTCAATAATCTGCTAATGTAGATCTCCCAGCATTGTGAGCTACCTTTGGACCATTACAGCCAGCCTTAAACAACACTTTGTCTGAGCCACCTCCCGCACCTCTCCAGATGAAATCCTTAATGAAAGCCCCTGTGAGCCAAGCAAAACTTCCAACTGTCAAAATAACGCCTCAGAAAGCATTTTTCCACCTTCACAAAAGATGTGTCTAATCTCATAGAAATTAGATGGAGAAAAATAATCCTTTTGGTCATCAGGTGAAGGATAATGTCTTTGGAGTTCCTGGGTTTTTCTCAAGTTTAAAATGAGTTGGTTTTATTCAAAATCCAGCCATGCACATAAAACATGCCTCATGCACCCTTTATAATAGGAGTAGAGGGGAAGCACGCATGAAACGAATTAAGTACTATAAGTTCATAGTGTTGCATCAAAGCTTTGGGATGCTACTGAAATAAGTGGCATAGAACAGCTTCATTATATGTGTAGAAACACAAAATGGGACTGCTTTCTGACCCAGAGGCGAACCTCTCCAGTACAGGCAGAAGAAGCATTCTCCATCAGGGTGTAGAAGTGCAGAGCTACCGTGAGCAGCCTCCTCGTGAGTGATTTCAGTCAATAGCTACGAGAGATGCAAAGAAGTCACTTTTCGGGTGGAATCTTCCTTTCATCTTTTGAAGAGCATCATCTCTGTTCAATTCAGACAAACGAGCAAAAATGAGTTGTCTTTAATAGGAAAATCTCAGCTCAGGACCTCTCGGGTCCTGCATTCGATGCTCTTCTTCCATGGCATTTGAAAGACTGAAGGATGAAGCACTTGCCTGTCTGTCATCAGAGTCTCTGCCCCTAAAATTTCAGTAACATCTATTGTTTCATAACTTTGTCCAAGACACTTGAAAATCTATGTTCACCCAAGAAACACTGGAAACTTCTTTAGGAATAAAAGAAAACCCTCAACCTTTGTTTTCAGTGCCCATGAGAGCTACTACAAACTGTTCGGGCAGGGGAAAGGTTTAATAAATATTAATAAACATTTAGCCCCATGGTGAGGGGCCACCAAAGTGTGTTCCAAACAGGATGGATGTGACTGGGTTTGTTTTGTAGAGTGATCTGTCTGGTGTAGCATGGAGCGTGTAGTAGAAAAGGCAGGCCTACAGGCCAGATGAGTCAAACATTATCACTTCAAGGGAGGGAGACACAGTTAAGGCAAAGGTAGCACCTGGCTGAAGGAAATTTAGCAAATCAAAGCAAACCTGTATGATCTAGCGATGGCTGGAATGTGGAAGGGAAGGGGACAGGAGAGGTTGGACCTTTCGGTGTCTGGTGGGCCGGCTGACCGAGGTGCAGAATACAGGAAGAGGCAGTAGGAAGTGCACTCTTGGTGTCGGGAATGGTGATTGTTGTAATCTTTATGGGCTTGAACTGTTGTGGGATGTCAGGTTTACAAATGGTAAAGCCACAGCTCCAGAGATTTCCTGACAAGGAGACAGTTAGCTCGGATACCAGGAGGGCTGAAGACCAAAGCACTGGGACAAGCACTATGTAGAAATAGAGGAAACTGTAATTCAGTGAACAGAATTGCCGTCCCTGCCCAAGTGACTCTTGATATTTATTTTAGACTACCTAAACACCAAGCTCACTAACGTCAGGGCTCGAGCACTCTAGCTCTTGGAAGAAGTCATAAAATCAAGCTTTGTTTGTTCGATAGGATGAACTGTAGGAGCGACAGGCTCGGAGCTCTCTGGATACTGAAGAGCTAGCTCACCCTTATCACCTAAGCAGTATATTAAGCTGCACATAAGGTGGGCTTTCTTTTTCTTTATGGCAATGTAACTGTTACTTTGGTATGAGATAGAATTATGAAGAAAATAGGTTAACAAACAAACAGAAGGATGTGTTCAGGGTATCAGCTTTCAGAGGTTTGCATTTATCCAGGCAGAGATGTTATTGCATATGACCCATATTTTTTTCTTCTTCTGAATTTGCCTCCAGGCTTGAGAAGCTAAAATTCCACTCATTTTAAGGTTCTATTTGAGTTTTGAAACAATACAAGCTTTCAGTTGGTGAAAAAGGATGAATGATTTTTCAAACTAGCAGTGATTTGCTCATTATCATACTTTTTAAAATTTGAGTAACAAGTATTGAAATAATAACGTTTAGACATAATGGGTTAAATGTCTGTTTGAATTACATTTCACTTGTTTCTTTTTTTTCATGTAGTTGCTGGACTATTTGAAACCACACATGCTCTTTATATCATAACAATAATGACGGTGTACGCAATACAGTTCTTGCATATATGAAATTTTCTGAAGTGTAAAGAACATCTGGATAAAATGTTGAGCATGCACCAACAGGTTTTGCAAAATAAAAATTGCCCACAGAGCAGAATATTATATGGACAGAAGGAATGAGGCCAGAATGTACTAAAAATGACTCATTGTTTCCTTTTTTACATTTTCATGTGTATGTGTGGTATGCATGTATGCAGATTACATGTTTTTGAGCACACATGTGTGTCTGTATGCAAACTGCATGTTTGTGAGCACGCATGTGGGGGGTGTATATGTATACACACAGACATGGAGACCCAAAGGTGATATCAAGAATTATCTGCAATTTTCCTTCCTCCTTACTCATTGAGTCAGGGTTTCCTAGACAAACGCAAAGATCAGTGATATGGCTAGTCTTGTTCTAGAGATCCTGTCTCCCCCTTCTGAGGCTGCACTTACAGGCAGGCCACTATGTCCACCTGGCTTTTACATAGATGCTGAGGATCTGACATCCGATCATCACACTCACACGACAAGTGCTTTAACCACTGAGCCATCTCCCCAGGCAGAAAACAATTACTGACTGTAGTTTGATTCGAGAGAAAAATTGATGCTCAGAATAGGTAAAGACTAACGTAAACAGACTTTGTAGTCCATAAGCTTGAATATGTCTACAATATTACTGAAGTATGCCCTAGAAATTATGCTTAGTTACTTTCTTAAAGCAAAGCAATTGTGTCCCACTACCAGAGATAAATAAAGATTTCTTTTTAATTCAAACTTTGGCATTAATTAAAAGTTTCATAGCATACATTCATTGCCTACTCAGGAAAAAAATCATTGATAGCTTTTCCTCAAAATGAAAAATTTCAGAGTCAGTCATGGCAACACAATAATTCACACTTCTTTTTGTCAATGAGGGTAGGGTACAGATAAACGTAAACTCAGCTACCCTATACCCAATAGGCTCCTAGGGAAGGTTCATGACTTTTCTCTCCCATTAAAGCCAACATCACAGACTGCATAATGGAGTCTTTCCGTGTCTCAGAAGTGTCTTAAGAGACATCATCCTGCTATGAGTCTAGAGCTCTCGAATGCAAACAGGACCAAGATATACTGATACTATGGCATGTCCTAGAAGTTAGTTGTTTTCCCTGAATACATATACCAGGAACATTTTATTTTTATGACTACTTTATCCAAATGGAAGGAAGCTTATCTAATGTAAAGCTTCCAAGTAGACTGTCTGTAACTTTTATTATGTATTAAAGACAAAAGCAACCTCTTCCATTTCTTCTATTCTTTGTGCTAAAATCTTTCCTCTCCTGTCAGCCTCTTGAATCTTCTGCAGCTGAAACACTCTCTTATTTTGGTTTCAGGAAGTCTCTGCGCCTCCCTAACCTCTTTGTCTGCTTCGGTCACCTCTTCTGGCTTTCATGAAGTTGTGGATGGATTACTACTCACAGGGTTGTCTGGCTTTCCGGCCCCTGGTCTACATTTAAAGCGCCAAAGCCGTCCTTCAGAAAACATGCCGGTGTCAATCAGTTGTGTGCGCTCATAAAATGCCTTTTGTTTTTGGAACAAAAGTTTCTTGACACTGACTCGTTTCCCTTTCCATAGCTTCTGTCTGAGTCCAGACCTTCTTCACCTTGCCTGCAAAATGCCGATCTCTTATCTAATCTATGTACTTCTGAACTCCCCAAAGGGACTGGGATTTTATTTATTTTATTTATTCTACTTTATTGCTGGATTCTAAAAACAGATTTTTAAAACCAGATCCATGCATGTGTACATGCATTCATCCATTCATTAATCATTCATTAACTATTGCTTTGGGCATCATGCTAGGAAATGAGGGGAAGCACGTTCCTAGAATCTCAAGTTTAGAGCAGAAGGCCAGAAAGGAGACCTGTGACCATGACCATGGACACAGGAGGCTCTGATAGCACCCAAGGGGGAAGGCAAGTTTCCAGGATCCCTTGCTGTAAGAGCTAGTTGGAAAGAGCCAGGGAAAGCGTCACGGGGTCATAGTGTAAGAGGAACAAATGGAAAAGACAATGGCTGCACAGTGCGATGGTGTGTCTGGTCTCTAAAGCTAGCCAGTAGCCCCAGTGTGGGGAAGTCAGCATGAGACAGTGGAGGTGGTCCTAAAGGTCCATGCATAGGAGTTTAGCACAGGCTTTAAGAGGACTAGGCATGTGATCAGTTTTGCATTCCTGTGAAGACTATTATTAAGATTTCTGGGGGTAGTAGAAGGGTAAAAGCCCAAGGCTGGGAAGAAAACTAGGAGGGGATTATTTCAACCATCCAGCCAAGAGTGGAGGATAAACCAAATCAATGTAGTCCTGGTAGCAATTGGGAGCAGTGGACAGTTGGGAGATCATTAATAAAGAATCTGATTGGGTCTGATGATCAAGTTTTTCATTTGGAAGTTTGTGAGAGTGGAAATCTAGATATTGCTATACAGATATCTGATTTGAGCCCACAGGGTGTGATGAGGAGCAATAGAAGGAAGACTGTTTTGGCAGAGAGAGTATGGTAGCACTTGAGTCTATGAGATGGCTCTCATCTGATGGACTTGGATTGAAGCAGGTATTTGTTTGACATTGTATGTACTTGGGTGATAGGGAAAATCCACCAGGGCATAGTATCTGTTTGCCATGGCACTTTCCAATGAGTAAATGAGTGTGGAAGACCCATCAGATATATGCTTTGAAGATAAAGTAGATAGGGGAAGAAGGCACGATGTGCAGAATGTCTGTGTAAGGCTGTCGGGGCAAAGGCATCTTCAAAGACATCGGTTCTGAGCAAATACCTGGATGAAGTCGCAGAGGGAGCTAGAGGGGAGTTCAAGGAATAGCACACAAGGAATGCAACCAGCTCCCTAACATGGGTAGGGGAAGCTAGGGAAGAAGAGAAGGGGGCTTGTGTAAGAGGAGCTCTAACAGTACCTGAAAGCCCTTTCCGTAACCTTCCTTGACTATTTCCCACAGTTTGGCTGCCTGTGATCAACTGTGGCCTGAAAAATGTTAAATGGAACATTGCAGAAATAAACGGTCCCTACATTTAAAGTCATGCATCATTCTGAGTAGCATGGCAGAACCTTGCTTGGTTCTGCTCCATCTCACCCTAGAGGCAAATCACGCCTTGTTCAAGAGTATGTTCATTGTCTATGCTACCCCACATGGTAAGACACTTGGTGGACATATCGGTTACTAAATGAACTGTTACTGTACATCAATAGTTGTACTTAACAACCTTTATGTGATTAGAAATGTCCCAAGAGCACAAGGCGAGGGATGCTGACAGTTCTCATATGCTGAAGAAAAGCCGTACACAACGTATTTCCTTTCTTGAGAGGAAGGGCAAGTACAACAGAATCTGGTATTTGTGCAGAGAGGAGGTAAGAGCACGTATCACTTTATACTGTTGTAATTGTTGTATTTTATTATCACTAACATAGAGCTCTTTGGGGGCCTAATTATAAACTTCAATTATAGGCATGTGTGTATAAGAGAAAACAGAATGTATGATGCTTGATACTAACCATTGTCATGCATTTACAGGGGTCTCTTATCCTGTTCTCTCACCTCATATTCCTCTCTCTGAGCAGCCATCACTCCTGACTCCACCTCCCTAGTGCTGGGATTAGAGGCGTGGGATCCCAAGTGCTGGGATCACCTTTGGGCAAGCTCTGTTTCTCTTTCAGACTGGATCAATTTCGTGTAAGCCAGGGTGGCCTTGAGCTAACAGAGATCCATCTGCCTCTGTCTCCCCAAGACCTGCGATGAAAGGTGTGCTCCACCACTCCCTGGCCTCTAGTACCTTAACTCTCTGCACTCTGGTCTTCAGGCAAGCTTTGCTAAAGCACAAACAAGATGTAACCACATGTAATTCTCTTTCTTTGTTGAGTCATTATATGGTTTGTGCATAACTG
>LOJH01008992.1:6221-18229 GCA_001685095.1 Ellobius talpinus
TGTGTGTGTGTGTGTGTGAGAGAGAGAGAGAGAGAGAGAGAGAGAGAGGAGAGACTCAGTAATCTCAAAAGCAGCTATTTGAACACTGCCTTTTCCTAAGTGTTACTTTCAAACCACTCTATGGGTGAATAGCAGGTGCAACTTCCTCAATATTTTTTCTTCATGTGCTTTTTCAGATTGTGACCCATTAGCAGCCATTACTGCTAGCAAGCCTAGGGACATACAGCTCTGGACTGCATCCTTTGCCTTGGCTTGAGGAATCCACAAGAGATCTGTGGTAAACTCTCCGTTGACATTTGCAAAGAATAATTAATGAATTGCTGAGCTGCATTTTTAAAAGTTAGTATCGATTTGAATTTAAGAGTAGACAATCAATATGGCATTATTGATTAGTAATAAAGCCATGAAATTTTTATCTTATTTCCTTATCTTATGTGGTTCTGTGACTCCAGCACTCTGCCACCCAATTCTTCAGGCCCCTATGGAAGGAGCATTTATTTCAAGGTGCACGTTTCTCCAGTCTCTCACAGAAACCATCTCTGCATCTTCACTGGACCGCAGGCCCCTGGAGACGACATGAGGAGATGTGTAGCTTGTGCTCCCTCCTGTCAGTCAGGATTTTTCCTTGTTGAGGTGGCATTGCTCATCCACAGCAAGGTAGACACCACTCAGAGCTCAGTGGAAATGACAGGACGCTGTGAACTGCAGAAGTTGTCAGCAGTCATCCAACCAGCCCACTTCAAAATACCGGGGATGCATTTTTTATGATTTCATAGCAATTTCAACATCTTTAAAAAATATTTCACTAAAAAGTATTGGTCATCGATAAAAATGATTTTTGACAATTCCTAATGTGGCTTATGTCCCACATGAAATGATGTGAAGTCACTGCGGGAAGAGTATAAGTGCAGGCAAAAAATTAATCTTCTTATAAAGAAGCTAATTTTTAATGCAGGCAGAAAAAAACATCATGTCAATCTTAGAAAATCTGTGACAAGAAGGAAAAAAAGCTTTAACTATAAGAGAATTGAATTTTTTATTACTTTCCTAATTTCAAAGTCAAAAAATTTATTTCAAAAAGCTTTATATTTTCTGCAACTAGAAAAATTGTAGTGTGGATTCTAATGTTGATTTTGCATTGAGGACATTTGGGGGAAAGGCACGTTTGTATTTGGAGGACCATATCTTCCATGGAACATGAGTCCGCGGAATCTGGAACTTCTCGCTCCCTCTTCACTGTTGCCACTAGAAGCTGGCTTTCAATCCCTTCAAGGCCCCGGATATCTGACAGCTCCATGCATCAGTGTTTGCAATAAGCTTCCACACTGCCAAAGCTGGCCAGTGCCCACTACCTGCTTTTCATCTAGTTTTATTTCCATTGTCCTCTATTAGATAGCACATTATTAATATTTCTATTTGCAACATTTCCATGTATTTTGTTTGTAGAACACCATGTGCTGTAATCTCGCAAAGCACCACGCTTGAAAGAAAGCTTTTCAGTATTAACAGGCACACTGATTTCCTGCGGTGCAGACTCTGCTCCAGAATGAAACCTCAGATTCTGTTCTCAGAGCAGATCAGGTCTCAGAGGCTGGATGTGCTGAAACCAATGGAGCCCGAGAATAAAGCAAACAGTAAAGCAAACGGCAAATGCTACAGAAAAAAAAATCACCTTTACAGGGCCTGGCAAATTTCTCATCAATTTCCTGTTAGGTGATATTTAAATAGAAAATGGGCTTTGAGACATATAGCATTAAAAATTAATAAAGTAATTTTTCAAACTTTAGGTGTGATAAAATTAAATGCGATTCCCCTTCTTATGTATGGTGGTAATCATTTACCTTAACAGAAAGTGCTTTTAAATCTAAAAGCAATGGAATATATTTAGGAGGAAGTGAAGATTCAAATTATATTACCGGTTACAGTAAGTTGATAAAGCTTAAAAGGTTTAAATTTTCTAAATAGTTTCCCCCAGGTCTACTGTATCTGTAAATGAAAACATTATTACAGAGAGTCAAACATAATTATTATGAGTATTTAATATTGAGTAAAGATGCAATCAATGATACTTGCTTTAATTGTATTAATTCTTAATTAACTTTATACAAAGTTCCAACTTACATGGAAACTAAAGACAATTTATGAAGAAAATGACCACAAGTCATGACCATTCTCAAAGAGTGGACAGAATGATGCTGAAGTTTTCAGAATGAGTCAGACACTCAGAATCAGAGGCTCAAGCTTAGATTTGAATGCACATTGAAGACCTAGGCTGCGTTGCACAGTTCTTGTGAGTGCTGCCTTCAGCGCTGGGTTCATCTTAATTGGCACCATGAAAACTAAGGCATGCAGAGTGCACACAACTCACAGAACAGTGGCCAACACACCATAGGGTTCAGTCATGAAGTTGACATTTGCAACAGAAGACTTTGTAAGAAAACAGACTGAATCAGACACAGAGACACAAAGAAAACAGATTCTCTAGTCACAACCCACAGCACACCAGGTTTATAGCCAATGCCTGGAGCTCCAGGAGAATGCTTTGGATTCCTTACACAAGGAAGTTGCCAGTGTCTATTGACCATGTGACCTCTGAGGAATGAATCCACAGCCCAGAGATGAGAGGGGAGCCATGGGCTCTAGGTACACATACACTCGGCCCATGGAAATTGGAAACATAAACCTTAGACATTTTCAGAAGGAAGAGTTAATGTGAGCAAAACAGATGCTTTAGACACAGCTACAGCTTCGAGCTGGAGCTGAGACCCACTTGTCCCTGCTGCATATTCTGGCCAATACGCATCTCCTAGAATTTCTGGTATTGTGTCATCTTCTGGGAAAGAAAAGGGGAGAAAAGGTGTTGGAAGAGGGTGAGGGGATGGTTCAGTTAGCATGAAAAGTCATCTTCAGGCTGTCCGCAGGAACTAATGATGGGCATTATTAAACTTGAAAAGTTGACAGAATAGGACAGGGTGTAAAACCCTATATACTTACCTGGCAGGGGAGATACCTTGATCACAAAGTTGAATTCTTAAGAATGGAAGAGAATTCCCCGAGTAATGATGGCTTCCTTGAGTCCTGGAGTGAGCATTCTTAGATTCTTTTCTAGCACTGTAATTCTGTGCTGTCAAAATAATTGGAACTCAGAAAGAATGTCTTAGAAATTTATTTCCGCCACTGACGCAAAACTGAAAAGGAGATAAAATTCTGCCATCTGTGCGCTTCCTAGATGGGAAGGACAAGACCCAACCCATTCAATCATGTTTTCCACATTTGAGAAAATAGTCCTGATCGTGTGATGTTTCAGATCCTGCATCAAGATGTTTGTCTCACAGAGCAAAGATACAGAAGAGTCATTCCTCTGAGTTTTGTCATCCCAAGTGGATATGCTTCGTAGACACATGGAGTAATGCGTAATACTGGATAGACATGTATAATATGTATGCATTTAATAGGCATAGTATTTATGTATGTTCTATAATGTAATCACAAACTGTATTTCATATGGACTGCATTATATATAAGTAAGATTTGAATATGAAATGATTAAATGTAGATATAGACTCAAACTCCACTGAAAAATACATCCTCTTGTTTACCCCTTGGATAGAAACCTTCTACAATGTGAATTTTCTTTGTTGTTGTTTTTGTTTGTTTTTGAGACAGGGTTTCTTTATAGCTTTGGAGCCTGGAATTAGACTAAGATGGCCCCCAGCTCACAGAGATCTACCACCAACTTACTCTGTCTCATGAGTGCTGGGATTAAAGGCATGCGCTGCCACCGCCTGGCTCTTTTCTGCTTTTTAAAAGCTGTATTTTGTATGTGTGTGTGTGTGAGAGAGAGAGAGAGAGAGACAGAGAGTTATGAATATAACTGCACCACATACATGCAGGAACGTGGAGAAGCCAGAAGGCGTTGGATTCCACAGGTGAAGTTAAGGTAGTTGTGAGCGACCATGTGGGTGCTGGGAACTGAACCTATGTCTGCTTCAAAATTAGCATACTCTATTACACCTGTGCCACCCCTCCAGCCCTGATATTCATTTCTGAGTTTGAGGATATTAAACCTTTATTTTAAAATTGTTAAGTTCTACAAATGAAATAAATGTTTCAATGTAAGACTATTAATTAAAGAGGAATACTTGATAGAACCATGGAGAAGTAAAGGCATGGTGTCGGAGCTTATGTAAAAATTATCAAACTATTCCTAGATGATATCTACATGGCAGCCAGGCCTCCTCTACTTGGCGTCTCTTCTGTTCATTTTGCAACAATTTTGATGGTAATAAGTTTTTTTAAAAAAACAAAAACAACAACAACAGCAGCAAAAATCCTTTTAGATTAAAAGTTCAGAAATTCATGTTATGCAACAAAATTTCCAGGTTGGGTGACTGGGACCATATTGCTATTTGGAAACCTCAAAAGTAAAGAAATTTTGGAGTAATTTGATTTTAGCCATATTGACTGATAAGGGAAACTTGTTTGTAACATAGAACTGAAGAACAGAAGAGTTCCGTATTGAGAGACATCAAGTAGAGGAGGCCATTCTGTCATGCAGGTGTCCTCTAGGAATAATCGGAGTGAGAGGGGAAGAGAACATGATCATCTTGGAGGAAGCAAGCGGTGATAATTTAGAAAATGCTGTTTTATGAGACTAAAAGGAGAAACAGGTTTTTAAAAGGATCAAGGAAAACAAAGAGTGGAGGGAGGTCCGCTGGGAGCCCAGCCTCAGCTCTGGAAAGCACTTACCCAGAATGCATGGGGTCAAAGCTCACCAGTGAAGGATGTGTGTGGCACAGCAGGTTCCCCGTCTGTAAGCAAAGATGCTCTTATTTATTGTCCTGTCTCTTGATCCTTTTATAGTTCCGGGAACTTTGTGGGGATAAAAGATTAAAGAGTCACCCAGGGAAAGACTGGTGAGGAGGAGAAAGATAGTGGGGGCAAGATTTCCCCAGCCTTGGAAAAGAAGGTGGTAGCTGCTTGAGGGGAGCCTGTGGGAAAATGCAAGATGTGTCTGAGGTGATTAGAAAGGGAGTCATAATCAACATCAGGATGACAACATTTCTGTGATGGGTGGTTCAGGTCACCAGAGTCTTAGCTAAGCCTCAAAGCATCACTATGAGGAAATGTGAGGAAGAGCAAATGGAGCCTTAGATTCTAAAGGGGGAGGTGTGTTTAGAGTGTTGATTCTCAACCTGTGGGTCATGACCTCTTTTGAGGGTTGAACAGCCCTTTCACGGCGGTTGCATAAGACCATCTTATGATTCATAACAGTCACAAACTTCCAGTTATGAAGTAGCAACAATAATAATTTTATGGTTTTTGGGTCTCGGCAATACGAGTAACTGCGTGAAAGGAGCAGCATTAGGAAGGTTGAGAGCGAGAGCCACTGCTTTGGAAGAAACAGCACAGACCTACTCCTGCAGCAGAGCATGGGCTTCACATCTCAATGAAAACAGTATTGTGTCTTGTACCTCTTATAGCTAATTTGACTGAAAGTAGAATCTCATGTCCTGACCTAAACAAGCACAGCACATGTTTTGGAGCAGAGCAAACTGATTGCTGTCAAAAGACTCTCTGCTTTTGTCTTGTTTTTGACATTGCTGCTCACTCTCTTACTACACACACCCAACCAAAGCTGTCTTCCAAGACACACAGAAGAGCCTCCTGTCCACAGGACTTCCCTGTGGCTCATCTGGGTACTATCCCTTCCTCAGGTTAATGTCTGATTCCGTACCTCTTTTTATAACTTGCAAAGCTGACTGATGTACGTACAAAGATATTCCTAATCTAAAGGAAATTTATTTTTAAAAAATCACTGCCAAACCATCAAGATTAAAGCTAGCTAGTAGGAACATGAAATAAAATTAGAATTTCCTGAATACCATTAAAACAGAAATTCAATTTAATTTCATTTAGAAAATTGTTCTAGAATCTTATGCTGGAATTGAAATTGGTGGCTGATGAAGTGACCATAGAAAGGCATTGTTGACTGTCAATGGCATTAGGAGATGAGATGAGCCTTCCTGTATAACTAGTTACATAGAGAAAGCAGGCTTTATATCTTTCCAGTATTTTTTTTTGAGAATGCTTTAGCGTGGAAGATCCAACAGATAAAAAAAGGCAATATAAAAACGCTTACATTTTGTTGGTGGGTTTTGGTTTTTATAGTTGGGTCATATGTAGCTTCTGCTGGCATCTGATTCACTAAGTGGTAGAGGATGACCTTACTCCTTTCAAATGCTGGAAGATTCTTAAGGCTTTTAGTGCTGTGAACTGATTTCTATTGGTTCTATAGGGTGAAGGTGTCAATGGAAAATGTTATAAATCTCGTAATCCCCACCT
Organism: Ellobius talpinus; assembly: GCA_001685095.1. Lineage (NCBI taxonomy): Eukaryota > Metazoa > Chordata > Mammalia > Rodentia > Cricetidae > Ellobius > Ellobius talpinus. Next base: position 12,567 of record LOJH01008992.1, read on the forward strand.
CTTCAGATACATAATTACTTGATTATGTAACAGATATATTTGCTTATATCCTGATTATTCTTCAAAATATTAATCTCAAATCTTCCTTTGATTGTAACACACCTCTGAGATGTGTATAACAGGAATGTTATTCTTGGTGTGATGTCAAGCATAGGGTGTTTCCAAGAACAGCCTCTCTGGGCTAATCTTTGGGGATACTTCCCAAAGGGGTTTATGTCATCCATTCCCCATTAACTGACTGGATATCAAGAAGGTGTACACTCTGATGAAAGTGCCCATGATTGTCTTCCCATGACGCTCTTGGACTCAACTTCATGTATTTTATTGACTGACCCCTTTTCATTCTTTCACTATAACTAAGTCCCCAGTCCCCAAAATGGAGCCACCTTATGTAGGGTGGATCTTACTCATGCTCAGTTAATCTCTTAAATGCCTCACAGACATCGCCCGAGGTTTGCATCAGTCTCCCAGGTGACTCCAAAACACGTTACATTGACCATCAATATCAACCAACACAAGTTTTCCTGTTACCTACTTAACATCCAACTTCAAGGATCCCTATTCTTACAGTCTGAGACATGCTTAAATTTCAGTGTCTTCTGAGACATGATCATTTAACTGTGAGCCCTACAAAACCAAACCACAATGACAGGCACAAAGTGAAGCAAGGCATGAGGGGTATTGTTAGAAAAGACATCTTCATAAACAACCATGGCGTACAGTAGGAAAAACAACACCCTGTGAAGCCCCACCGTTGGCATCCAGGACATGGATAGCCCTGCACACGGTCTGTTGCTTCTGAAAACATGCACTTTCTTACTGTTAGGCTACATGGCATGCCTACTGCTTTTCTTGGCCCCATGGTCTTTGGATCTGTGGCACTCTGGACTCTCTGTTGAGTCTTAACTCTCCTTCACACTGGAGCCACAGGCCTCCTCATGGGATATCCACTTGTGTCCTATTGTAAAGGCTTGATCCTAGCTCTTGGGTCTGATCTTGGTGTGGCTCTTTTGTGAACAGAGATGGCTTTATCCTGAGCCATGGCCTTTTAGGATGCACTACTTTCCTTTGAGTTCATGTGTTGGTTTTGACTTCAATGATGCTCTTCCAGACACCGACCATCCTCCCAGAGGAGCCCCCAAGGATCCAAGCAGATTGTTCTTATAAATTTGATGGCTCTGTGTGTCTTGGTATCTCTCCAGTGCTCACATTGTTCCGAATGCCTTCTGGCATGTGAACACAGGGCATGCATCGTGAGAAAAGGGACAGATACCAAGGCCACAGGCAAGTGTGAAAACATGAGAACAGGTTCTGAGGACTTCTCCTTTGGGGAGGACCTGACTCTGCAGCAGGGAATCCACAGCAGAGGTCATTTGCTCAGGGCCCAAGCACTGTGTTAGGCACTCAGTCTCACTGGACATGACCCTGTAACTCTGCTGACACTTTTCTTCCCTCCATAGGATGTGGACAGAAGCCATCTTGGAAAAAATAATCACCCCCAAACTTTTCTGCACACCACTTGGTGCTAAATAATTTTGAGAAAAATAGACTTAGGGGTCGAGATATTAGCACAATTGAGTGAGTGAAGTGACTTTGTTTATTGTTTTAAATGCCCTATAGACAGACCTCAGGTGTTTGACACATACTCTTTGGGAATATAATTGACAATACTGTTTTGCTCACGTGTTCTGAAACACCACTGTTTGTGATGACTGAGTGTTAAATAGGTGGGTATTCTGAGCTGAACTACATGGTATCAGTAAAATTCACACTACATTTTACAGAACTAATGTAAAAATGTTTTTACATTAGTTCATTAATTCATTAATAATCTTATGTCATTATGTGCTGAAATAATGCTTTAGATATACTGAGCTAAAGAAAGTGTATTGTCAAAAATTGTCACCTGAATTGTTTCATTGTCTGTGGTTTAACCAAGACTACCATAAATTTTAAAATTACAAGTGTGACTCATGACATTTATATAGGCATGAGTCTGTATAAATAGACTCTCTACCTATAATTACAGGAACTTTGAAGACTATCACACATTAGTGTATCCTTCACATATTTAATATGTTTTTAAAGGTAAAATCTTTGGATCCTGTAATTGTTTATGAAATCTCATATTTTTATATTATTTTTCAAGTTTGAAAACATCACATGCAATTCAATTTCTACAATAAAATTAGGAGGTATGTTCCTATAATATTTAACTAATAGAACCTATGATTTTTATATTCTTCCCCAAATTGAAACCTAAGCCAGTTATTTTTGTAGCAAATGAAGAATGTTATAAATGAGATAGTTTCCTGTTTTTTAATTTATTGCCATTCAGTAAATAGCTATTAATAGGTCAATTTGGAATATAAAGTTTGATATTTGGCTATTATTTAAAATAATTTGTAATCCATTGAGTGAAATGAATGAGTAAAGAGAGTGCAGGTAAATTCGTTCTGTTCTACATAACTCATCCTGAGAGTGTACACAGGGAGCAAAGAAACTCAGAAGAGCAAAACCCAGTACCTTAGAGCTCTGAGAACCCTTGAAAACCATCACATGAGCATGGAAGGCAGCCCAGGTATGGAAGGTGCCAGGGAAGGATGTCAGAACATGATGTGTGGGGAGTGAGATGAGCTGTGTGGCTTAAATAAGGTTGTTCTGGTCCTCAGAGGAGGACATAGACGATAACAGAGACAATAGTTGAGATGAGGCTGGCTATGTGCCTATCCTAACTCCACTGAAGAGTAGTGAGGAGGCCAGGGTGTAGAGGTGAACAACTTCCTCAGGAGGTTACCACAGTATCTCAGATAGCAATTCTGAAGTTTGTGTTGTGTTAGGAGTGGGCAAGAACAATCAAACATTATAATAGAGAGGGTATCCAGCTCTTTGTCTCTCTAATATGGCAACAGCTCTAAAGACAATAGACTCAAGGAAATAAACAATATTGATTCCAGGGAACACTGTTGTGGGGTATGAAGTGAACCAGCAGAATCCGTGAACACCATCTGGTTGTGAATTCCAAAGATGGCTTGGGCATGCCAAAGGGGAACATCATCACTGTAGAAGTCACATGAAGGTGATGTGATGAGAACACTCAACTCTTTAACCGTCATAATAAAATAGAGAGGACTAAGCAGCCTTGAACTAAGCTTTTCTTTCCTTGTTTGGGTTTTTCAGGCAGTGTTTGTGTAGACAAGACAGGCTATGTAGCTGAGACTGTCCCTGGTCTTCCTGTCAGCCACCCTAGTGGGAACTAAACTGTCTGGTGAAAATAAAAAGACTATTAATGACATATCCAGTCAGAGCTCTTATTGTCTATCTTACTGAATTACTAATTTAAGCTCTGACCCTGAAGAACAGGGCTGTCATAAAAGACATATTTTAAAATATAATTTCACTAAATTATCATCATTTTAGAAGTGATAAATGACAAGAAACACAATATTATTCAAAATTGTATAAATCAACTATAAAAATACATTTTGGCAGGAATTTTTAGTCTATGCCCAACACACTTTTGCAGAGTACCATAATGGATATGAGCATCAGTTATGATGATGCCTATAAAAGCAAGCAGGAAAGATGATGCACTCACTGGAAGCATATGTGGGTACCACTCAAGTTGTAACAACTGCTACCAAAACTCCACGAATGAAACTACTTCACACAAGTCACAAGGCAAGGCCAACAGTTTTGTTTATCTCTGTTAAACAGCGACGTCTTTTCCCCTACAAATTCAACATATTCCAGTATCCTTGACAGATTTAATTTCATTTTCCTATATGAGACCAACAACTTCTGGACAGCCAATGTCAACAAAGCCATTGTAACTGCATCAGAGCTATTTGTCTCTGACAGAATACAGAGTGGTGCAGACAGACTGGAGACTTGTGCAGACGGTACCCCAGTTGTTAAGATGGGCACTATGCTGTGCAGACACACTGGAGACCAGTTGTTAAGATGGGCACTATGCTGTGCAGACACACTGGAGACTTGTGCAGACAGTACCCCAATTGTTAGCACGGGCACTGTGCTGTGCAGACACAGCATGCATACATCAAATGGTGGGTCTGACTTAGGAGAATCGGCATCAAGGTATACATCAGAGATCGGAAAGGGTCAGAGAAAACAGCCAGTAGAGTTAGACATATGTTAGGATTTACATGTGGCCAGAATCTAGAAAAAACAGTCTCAGATATAACAGTGAGAAAACCAACCTTGCTTGAGAAATCCCAATGTAGTTGCTACATCATAAAATGCTTCCAATTTGTCTTTGTTTTGGTGTTTTACAAAAGAAAAGTAGAGGCTTCTCCTTTGGCTGTTGGAAAATACACTGTCTCTTCTACTGAACATACAATTAAATGTTCTTTGTAATATGTTTACTGGTGCAATATATGGTCAGCTGTAAACTTCATTTTTTCCAGAAATTTAAGGAGCAAGCTAGTAGGATATTTAATGGACTTGGGTCATTTTAAAAAGATGCATTAAAATAATTAATAACATTTGCCGTCTTGTACGTGCCAGCCAGGGGCTGTCATTACTCATTCGTCCCACTCAGGAAGCAAAATGCTGCTGTTGGATTGATCGAACCTGCAGCTGGATCTTAGAGGCTCATTAGTTTTTATCATATGTTGAGCATTCTGACCCAGTCTATCAGCTTTCAAAACAGCCACTTGTCTGATTTCACCCTGCAAACAGCTACTGGGAGCATTTTTAAAATGCGGATCTGATTTATGTTGTTCTCGTTGAACATCTGTGGGTGGAAAGCCAGCAAACAAGGGCTGAGGCTCCTGTGCACTTAGGGACTTGTCCACCTCTGAGAACTCACTCCAGGAACAGCTCAGGAAACATCTCTAGACAGTGAAGCAGTGCTTGGTGCCTCTGCTGCTTCCATCCACTGCTTCCTCTTTCAGAGACGAACCCACATATTCCGATTATCTTCCTCTTCCTGCCACTTGGTTTTTTTTGGAATAATTTGGATACTTGAAATGTGAAGAAAGCTGCAGTAGCTTTTTTTTTCTTTGCCTTCTAGAAGTCTTTCATAGTGAATGGAAATGGTTTTCTACTGAGCATGGTAGAGTATGTGGCCTTGGACTAATAGTCCACATCCTGCAGTCAGTGCTGCCTTCATAAAGCAGCAGGACCAAGGACGAGGGCACAGCTTCACCGGAGGGAGCTATGGTGTTGCTCTAGAGATTTTAAACTCTTAAATGCCTTTTCTTCTGCCATACCAGCCACACTTCTCTTCTTTCTTTTCTGAATTCAGTGACTCAATTCTCTGCACCTAATCTATTTCATGCTTGAGCCTTTGGGTCCTTCATGTATGTTATAAATTGTTGAAATAGTTAAGAACTTCAAAACATGCAGAAATCATTGCAGCAGTGACGCACATGAGTTCAAATCTCAAGTGTAGCCTGACAGGAGGTTATGTAGCCTTTCCTTATTATCTCTTATTATCTTATTACAACTTTTTATCTTTTGAAACAATAATTACATTATTTCTTTGTTATCTTTCCTCACTTCAAATCCTCTCATATACCCACTCCCTCAAATTAATAGCCTCTTTTTCTTTAATATATATATATATATATTTCTTGTATGCATGTTTGTAGGAGGCTGCTTGTTTGTTCCTGGCTGCTCAGCCCTGAAATAACCACACA
>LOJH01008993.1:0-10922 GCA_001685095.1 Ellobius talpinus
ACAGAGATCTGCCTGCCTCTGCCTCCCGAGTGCTGGGATTAAAGGTGTGCACAATCACAGCCCGGTTTTACTCTTACTTTTTTAATGGCATCGCTTCCTCTGATGTCAAAAAAACCCTAAAGGCTGGATTTTTTTTGTATTAAAAGACAATGTAAAGAATCTAAGAAACTAATTAAAAACATGCACGTTAAACCAGGGAGGGGTGGGACACGCCTTTAATCCCAGCACTCAGGAGGCTGAGGCAGGCTGTGAGTTAGTGGCCAGCCCAGTCTACAGAGCGAGTTCCAGGATGGGCAAGACTATTACACAGAGAAACCCTGTCTTGAAAAACCAAAATAAACAAACAAGTAAATAAAAGACATGTTACCCAAAACACACACTTTATATATGCCTACAATTAGTATTTACAAAGTAGTTTCATGACTCCTGGCTGGAAAACCATCCAAATACACAGTTCATATTCTTGAGAGGGTGCTGTCTGATCAGAAGATTAAGAATTCTGTTTCTTAAAAGTTCTATCTTGAGTGACTGCTAAAGCAAACTACGTGAGCCAAGTTCTGTCCTTCCACACCAAATGACCACCAACTGAACTTGATCAGCTGGGGCCTCAGGACCCATCAGACAGAAGGAGCTCTATCTGGTAAGGCACATCCAGCGCAAGTGCCTGGCAGAAGAGGTGGGACTATGAACAAGATGGCTGCCCTTGGTACAGTTTTGAAAAGCTGGTCCGTTTGGTTTTTGTCCTGTTGTTTTTGTTGTTGGTTGTTTGGTTGGTTTTTTTGATGTGTTTTGTTTTGAGACAGGGTCTCACTATGTAATTATATAACTATATTGGACCCCACTATGTAGACCAGGCTGACCTCGAACCCAGAGACCCACCTCCCTCCACCTCCCAGGTGCTGGGATTAAAGATGAGAGTCATCACACCCGGCTCCCTTTTGGTTTTCCGTATTACTTTCACCTGGGAACTTGAGGGAAGCGGACTGCTGAAAAATTCAAGACCATTTTAAGCCATATAATTGAGTTCCAGGACAGCTTTGGCTACAGTGTGAGATCCTGTCTCAAAATAAATAAATAAATAAATAAAATCAGAATAAGATACAGTGAAGTGAGATCCTGTCTCAAAATAAATAAATAAATAAACAAAATGAGAATAAGATACAGTGAAATGTGATCTTGGCAACGTCCAGAACCGCTCCAAGGACCTTGGAGGGATGGGTAGCAGATGTTTGCGCGCGGCCGCGAAGGCGCTCGCCCCGCCCCTTCACGGACGTGCGCGCGCCCGCAGCGCGACCGTAAAGAGGGGGCGCGGCAGTGTCGTGAAAGGGGTCGCAAGGCGCAGAGCTCTGGTTGACGGTTGGGTCTCCATTTTGTTCGCCGCTCGTCAGCTCGGCGGTAGCTCGTCTCCGTGGCCTCTCCTCGGCCGAAAGTTGAACAGCGGCCGAAGTTTTGAGGACTCGGCCGGAGCTCGGTCACTGAGTGTCCCGCAGACGAGCACAGCGGCGGAGATGCGGCCCCTGGATGCGGTGGAGCTGGCGGAGCCCGAGGAGGTGGAGGTGCTGGAGCCGGAGGAGGACTTCGAGCAGTTTCTGCTGCCCGTCATCCACGAGATGCGCGAGGACATCGCGTCGCTGACGCGCGAGCGCGGGCGCGCGCCCGTGCGTAACCGGGGCAAGCTGTGGGAGATGGACAATATGCTGATCCAGATCAAGACGCAGGTGGAGGCCTCGGAGGAGAGCGCGCTCAACCACCTCCAGGCGGGCGGCGCCGAGCCCCGCGGCCCCAGGGCGGAGAAGGCCGAGGAAAAGGCTCAGGAGATGGCGAAGATGGCCGAGATGCTGGTGCAGCTGGTGCGGCGGATAGAGAAGAGCGAGTCGTGAGCGGGCCGCGGTAAGGGAGGGATCCCGGCGGGGCGTGGGCGACTGTGGGAGGAGGCTGGCTGGTCGCCTCGGGAGTGAACTAGGCCCCTCTGGGGAAGGGCCCCAGCAGATTGTCAGTGGGGAGGCCGTGGAAGATTCCAGATTGTGCTGGGAGGCGTGGGGCAGCCTCCAGGAGAGGCCCGGTGTTTGCCGTGCTGTCCAGCGGGATTAACATCTTGATGATGAATCTCTCCCGCCCGTGCTTTAGGTCTCCAGCCAATGGATTCTGGTCTAGTGATGGCGATTGGCTGACATGACACCCTGGAGAAGCTGAAACCAGAGAGCCTTTTGTTTTCCTTTTTTTCTTTTCTTTTTTCTTCCCCCCCTCTGTCTTGACTCTGTTCTCACTGACACTACGTTTCTGCTACGGTCTGCGGTTGACGACCTCTATATGAGTTTTGATTATTCAGCGTTTCCTTTTTTTTGTTTGGGGGAAATAACTTTGATTTGGAAAATGCGCTCACATACGGGAATTGGGGCCTAGATTGTAAGCCCTTGTGGCAGTCGGATGACGTTCGTTCCTGGGCTTTGGTTGTTGTTTATGCATTTTGAGGTGCTTTGCTCCTTCTTGGGTGACCTGATAGCTCCCTGGAACTTTGGGTCCCTGTGACACTTGTGACTCGGGTTGGAGTTCACTGGCTCTGGAAGTTCTGAATGATCTGCGTTCTAGAAGACCAGTCCATGCAGCAATGGCAGAAGGAAGGGACCAGACTGGGACTGCGGATGGGCCGGATATGGGTAGGAGTGATGACCTGGGAGAAGGGTCGGAGGATAGTATTGTTTCTATCAGGGGGGCTTTAATTTCTGTGTGAGACCAAAGGAGGAGAGATGTATTTTGTGCAAAATTTAAATTTTATGTGCTCCACTATCTATTGTAACCTGTTTGGTGAGTTTGTTTGGACAGCCTAAATGAAATGGACCCCAGAATGGGACACGAAGTCTTGACAGTCTGTAGAAGTTGATATTTTATCCCCATATATTTGAGGAGATCTGGGCATAAAATGAAAGACATTTGCAGTGCCTGTTGTGGGCTGAGAAGGAAATCTTGGAACTGTCTGTAGTGGACCCTAAACTTTGAGAAAGAGGCGTCTTCAAGGTTCATATGTAGTCAAGCTATAAGTGTATTGAGTAGCAGACCTGAGAAGCATTTGAGGTCAAAACCCCTACCATGTTTGAAAAAATCTTACATGTTAATAAAAAGTATTCGTTTGCTTGAAAAGATATAAACCCAGAAATTTATTAAGAAACATTTAAGTGAAGTCTTTCTTCAGTGTTCTGTGCTTAGTTGGGATGAACATGAATCCTACAGCTTTGGGAGCTCTGGGTAAGCAGACAGTGAGGAGTTTCTGCTCTGGCTTCTGTGGGACCTGAGTGAGCACAGGAGATGGTTGGTTCCTGCAGGAAGGAACCTTTCTCAAGTCCACAGTCTCCGCATCTGCCTTCAGTCCTCCACTGTCCTGGAGACTAAGAATCGACATACTGTAGCACATCTAGATGACAGCAGCTCCCTTCAGAAAAGAAGGGCTGGGTTGCCAGCTCCTGGGATTGACCCTCTATGGGAAGTGCCCCTACCAAGCAATGGCCTTGCCTATCACCCTCTGGGTGACTCAGGCCCTGCCTTGTAAGGACATCCCAAACATCTTAGAATTTCATGCAACTGCTGAGTGAACTGTAGCCCAGCCCAACTTCTGACTGCATGATGTGTTCCTTCCAGGGGTGTTAATCTCTGAAGAACTCACCTGCATAGTTCCCTTAGTACTGCGTCCTGGGGTACCAGCTTGCAAGCTCTTTTCTATTTACTTATTTTGATTTTTCAAGACAGGGTTTCTCTGTAGCTTTTGGAGCCTGTCCTGGAATTAGCTCTTGTAGACCAGGCTGGCCTCAAACTCACAGAGATCTATCTGCCTGCCTCTGCCTCCCGAGTGCTGGGATTAAAGGTGTGTGCCACTGCCCAGTTTAGCTTGCAAGCTCTTAACAGATAAAATTGCCTCAGAGCATGGCTGGGTGGATAAACTTGGCCTTGAGACTGAAGACCACTTCCGGGGTCAGGAAGCTAGAAGCTAGTCCGGCACTGAAGTATGAGTTCTAGTACTGGCAAGAAGGTTCCAGTAGGAATATGACTCAGGAGGCAACTACCAAAACAAGCTGTGATTGGCACATGACTACAGATGTCACATTTTGTTTTCCACAGACCCCTTTACTGTCCCAGGATAGCATATTGCTTTGGGTTGCTGATTTTTAAAATGGATAGTGTTGGAGATGGATCAAAGGGTAAAGGCAAGCCTGCAGCCAACAGAGTTTGGTCACAGGGACCCACATGGTAGGAGGCAGAAACTGACTCCTACCAGGGGTCCTCTGACCTCCACATACCCACTGTGTCAAATGTGCATCCTTCATAGATTTTTTTTTTAAGTTTTAAAGCAAGAGATGACTCAATAGTTAAGGGCACTTGCTGCTCTTGTAGAGGACCCAAGTTCAGTCCCCAGCACCCACACGGCAGCTCACAACTGTCTGAAACCCTGGTTTTAGGGGATTTGACACCCTACTGAACTTCCAAGACATTAGCACATTCATGGAGCACATGCATGCATACAAACATACACATGAAAATCAAACGTGTTAGTTACACAATTCAAGGTAGAAGTGTTCTCCTTACTCTCCTAAGCATTTAATAGCCATTTAATCATCTAGCCCTGCCAACAGTACATATATTTAACATGACTCCTTCCAGTTTTTGTTTTTAGATAGGCTTTCATTGTATAGCCTAGGCTTGCCTCACTCTGGATTCTCCTACCTTAACCTCCTGCAGTGCTGGGATTGTAGGTGTGCACCAACTTTTGAGAAAAAAAAATGGTGCTGCACCGTGAACCTTAACACCCTCCTCCATCCCCATCTAACGCTGGCTCGGAAGCCTTTCTTGTTATGCCAGATTTGGAGCCCAGGGCCTCCAGCTGCATCCCTAGCTTCCTCCCTCCCGCTATAAGGACCGAACAGTAGTCATTGTACTGGTGGTTTTTACATCTAAGTTTGAAGAGAGTTTCCAGATTCTTTCCAGTAACTCCTTAGTTTCTTTTTCATATGATTCTAGTCAGTTGCAACTGACTCCCAAGCCTCATTTGCTCCATTTCACGCCTTCCATCCTGGTTTGCTAGCAGCTGGAGAATCAATCCAATGTTGACTTTGTGAGTACAGCAAGGAGGGAGTGGCTCCATAAGGCATTCTTGGTAGCTGTGCAGCACTGAGTTGATCTCGCTCCATTTGCCATAATTTATTACAGATCCCCAGGTCTTTCATGAGCCCCTGGCTCCAGAGGTCACATCATGAAGGGCTGTGCAGAAAGGCTTACTGGGGTTCTTGGCCAGGGTGCAGACACTATCACAAGCTGAGACCAGTGTGTTCCATAATAGGGTGTTATGGGTGTATCAACAAACTTGCAGATTGTGGCGTCACCTACTCTGAGGTCAGAAAAGACCCAGGGTGATGGAGCGTGTGACACAGACTGATGAGAAAAGAGCTTATGTGAGCAGCTCTTGGGCTTCTGTGCACTCCATCAAGTAGAGAGGACTTGGAAGAAAGCAGGTTTAATGGTGGACATTGCAGCCCGTGGTACAGCATTAACAGATGTCTGCTTCCAGGAGAGGCTTCCATGAAGAACTCTGAATCCTGCTGAAGATAGGGGTTCAGGAGCAGCAGAGCAGGGGAACAGAAGGCACCCACTCATTTGTCCTGCTCCCTGCATCCAGGGTCTTGGGCAGGCACTGGTCTGTTCAGGTTCTGCCAGAGCTACACTTCCCTGGGGTGGGGTGCTGTGGTCATTAGTGCTGCTCACACATGGAATCTGGGCACACAGTAGGGTTGCACTTTCTGGACTCTGTTTAGGTGGGGCCATGTGAATGGTTCTACCTGTGAGCTATGAGGGAAGGTGACATCTGTCAGTCCAGCCAGAGTCCTGGCATGGAGACAGCAGTATTTGAGGCAGTGGTTGGTAGTCAGCTTGTTTTCTTGACACTCTATGGTCAACACGTAACACAAATGAGGGCAATTGCTCTGGCCCTGAGATTGGACTGTATGCTGATGGTGGCATAACCTTCACTAAGGTAACCAGTGTAAATGCTTCCTCTCCTGCTGCTCTGCAGGAAGGTTGTTCATCCTGTCAGAGACAGTGCTTTCATCTGGGAGCACAGCCCTGCCCTGCCTGGAGGCCTTGCTAGGTACATAACTTCCCATTGGTTCCCTTTGCACTACCTTCTTAAGGACTCCAAGGCAACATGAAGTCCAGATTCAAGCTGAGAGCCTGGCCTCCCTATCTAGAAAGCAGATAAATCTGGAGCAGCGTGGTTCCCGCCATCATCTAAACATCAGTAGGGTTTGTTATCCCATTCCTACTGTAGCCGTGTAAACCATGCAGGGCTTGCTTCAGCCACCTCTCCAGCTAGGTGTGGCTTTACCAAGACCCCCCTAGTGTCTTGTGGGCCACTGTTCCTTCCTTCCTCCTGTCAAACTAATTCTTTGTCTCTTCAAAGCAGTTTCTCTAACAGCCGAGGGACAGACGGCCCAGGCAGTCACCCTGCTGATGATGGGCCCTAGCAGCACCTGATCATGGCCAGTGCAGACAGACGATGACTCTGCTGGATTCATTGGGGCAACCTTTAACCAGAAGGAGTTACGAAGACAAACAAAACAGAAATTAGGAGTAGGACAGGGACCTAACTGCAGCACTGGACCATGGAGTGTAAACAGATGCATAAGGAAATGAGCGGGGAGAGAGTAGCTGTTGACATGAATTGGGCGGGAAAGGTGGGCGCGATTGTGGCAGTCACCAGCCCCAGGTCACTGGGGATGAGTAGCCCAGGGGAGGGCAGAAGCTCCTGGCTGTACAGAGGCCAGGTTTTGAACAGGTAGCCACGTGAGCACGTTATTCACCCAGAGTGACTTTGGGACTAGGAGGAGTGGTCATCAATCAGGTGCCAACATCTGCATTGGCAATAAGAGTGTTGTAGCTGGGGTGAAAGGCAGAAAAGGGCCAACATGTGCTCCAGGGTAACACCATGTGGGTGGAAGGGAGGGCAAGGAATGGGTGTACTTCAGCCGAACTCCTGGCTGATGTTTGCTCGAAGGATATGGAGGTAGAGTGGCTGTCCTTCCATCAACCTGGGACCTTAGGACCGAATGGCACTATGCTCTTGGAATCAACCAGCAAAATGAGGTGGGGTGGAAGGCAGGACTTCCCCAAGTCAGCCTGTGCTAGCCATGGCTCACTCAGCTCCATTGGCCAGAGGGCTTTGGAAAGAGTGAGGAGTGTCAGCAGTGGCTTGACGTAAGAAGAGCATCCTAGGCTGAGCTCAGTTCTGCAGCTATGGTAAAATAGCACTGAATTTAGCTCATCGGGTGGCGACCACTATGGAAGAACCAAAGATGTAGCAGCCAAAATTGTCACTCAACCAAGCTTTCTGCAGTCGCTTCTGCAAAACTACCCAAGAAGATAGTGCACTGCTTCAGGCCTCACATTTCAGAGGCAGAGGACTCTTCCTCCCAAACTCTTGCAGGTAAGTGATAGGAAACTGGAAGCTGTCTGGGGAGATGGAGAGATTTGCCAGGGACTTCCTCCCCAGACAAAGTGCAGGCTACATTGTCACCTTCCTTCCATGTGGACACCATTGACTCTCGAGGGGATAGTGAGGGGTGGAGCAGGCGGTCAGCTGGGGTCACACAGGAGCAGACAGGAGGCGTCTGCAAGCCAGGCCACTGAAGCCTGTGGTTCTACCCTGAAGGCAGTTCTGAAGCCAGGCCCATGCTCCAGCAGGAAGCAAGCTTCAGAAACAGCAGAACTTCAATGGGAACGTTTTCCAGAGGGGTTTATATGAGAACTATAGAGTAGCAGAACAGAACCGGGAGCCGTGAACCCACTTGGGGTCACCGCTTTCTGTGGAGCCTTTGGTGATATTTGTGGACTCCGATACCATGGGCTTCCTCTTTCGTGCTGTCGGAGTGGAAGAGTGTGGTTGGCCTACTGCAGTGTTTCATCTCAGCGCACAGCCTTCTGCTCAGAGAGCTCACTAGGCAACATTTTTCCCAGGGGTGTGATTCATAAGACCCAGAGACACTGGAGCTCCAGGGTACACGTCCCTTCTCTGTGCTCTCTTTGTTAGAGATAAGTATAGCCAACACTCCAGCAGAGGCAGGGAAAGGAATGGTAGAGACCCATGGACACAAGTTGAAAACTACCACATCTGGGGCTGGAGAGATGGCTCAGAAATATAGGAACACATGTTGCTCTTGCAGAGGACCCAGGTTCACAACCGCCTGTAACTCCAGCTCCAGGGGATTCAGTGCTCTCCTCTGACATTCTCCAGCATGAGGCACACATGGTACACAAACATACATGCAAGCAAAGTATCCATAGACATAAAATAAATTAAGCAAAAAATAAACCATTAAAACCACCACAGTCAGCCCTATGACAATACTGCGACAGGATATCTAAAATACTGTAGATCCAAATAATCTAAGTTACCAATATTAACAATAGTTTCTGGGTTTCAAAGAGGTCAAATCAGCACATTAAAATGTGAAGCACTTCTAACCAGAAGCAAAGAGGAGAGAGTTACAAAGAATAATAGGAACTGATAAATTAATGGCATTTGTCTCCTTGAAATACGATAACAAGCTGCCAGTTCTGGAGGCAGGCCTGAAATCGAGTGTGGGCAGGGCTGCCTCCTTATGCTGCAGAATGCAGAGAAGTCTCCTGTCCCTTGTCCCACCCCAGCTCGGACAGGCCCTGGCTTCCTTCTGTTGACCCATCAGTCCTGTCTGCCTTCCTCATCAGTCTCTGTCTTCTCGTGGCCTCAAAGGACACCAGTCATTGGACTTAGGGCCCACCTGAGCCCAGCACAACTGATTGAGCTGCAAAGACTACTTTCAAAAAAGTTGCATCTTGAGCTTTGAGTAAGCATCAATTTTGGGGGGCACCCCAATACAAATGGTAACTAGAGTTTTTTTTAGAGATTTTTTTTTAATGCAAGTGTGTGTAGGTTTTTCTGTGTACCCACAGAGTCTAGAGCTGGAGTTACAGGAGGTTGTGAACTGGCCAGTGTGGATTCTGGGAACCAAACTCAGGTCATTTGCAAGAGAAGGGCTCTTAACTGCTGACACATCTCTCCAGGCTTAAAATTGTTACATAGGTACAGTTTTGTTTTTGAGAGAGACACAGATCCAGCTATGTAGTCATAACTGGCCTACACCTACCTGTGTAGATGAGACTGACTTCAAACTCAGGTGTCTATCTGCCTGCCTCTGCCTCTGAGTGCTGGAATTGAAGGTGTGTGCCACCATGCCCAGCAACAATTTTAGTATGTGAAGAGTTGCATAAAGCCATATCAAAATGCATTAAAATGCAGAATTACAGAATTGGTATTGTAATTGTGCAGACTGCTCCAGCGAGTCAGTAGAGCCAGTAGCAATCTCTTCAGGAATCCCAGGACTCTGGCTGGGAGATGGCTCAGTTGGCAGAGTGCTTATCTAGTACACATGAAACCCAGGGTTCCATCCCCAGCACCTTAGAAGCTACTTGAGAGGTTAAAGCAGGAGAATCCCAAGTTCTAGATCATTCTTGGCTCCATAGTCAAGTTCAAGGCCAGCCTGGTACACATTAGAAAAGAAAGCTGGGTGATGATTTGGTCATGCAAGCGTGGGGACTGGAGTTTGGCTCCCTAGAATCCTTGCAAACGTCAGGTGGCCTTGGTGGCCTGCCTTTAATGCCAGTGCATGGACAGCAGAGACACGGGAATCCCTAGAGCAGCTGACTAGCTAGACCAGCCTTACTGGGGAACTCTGGGTTCAACTGACAGACTGCTTCAGATAATAAAATGATGGGTGATGGATGAAGACAGATGTCAGCTTTGGACACATCCATGCAGGCACATGCAAAAAGGGATGACCTTCCATGGACTCTACGGCACCTCTTTTCACTCCCATTTGGGTCTGGTGTTTCCAGTCATGCTGTCTGGTAGGTGTCTTTAGTCTGGAAGGGGAAGACTGGTCAAGACAGGTCAAGTTAACCATGTGTTACAGTTTGGACTAAAAATTTCTCTGTGGCCAACGTGTCTACATGCAGAGCTGACTAGGATCTGATCCAAAGGCTAAGACAGCAAAGAGGATAGATCCAACATGACAACAGAGATGCAAACCTCCCCGAGCCTGATCATTGCCAGTGCTTGTGGACAAGTGAAGAGTCAAAGCTAGGAGCAGAAACAGTCGTGACTAAGGCCGCCATTATCTCAACCACAGGGCAGAGGTACCATCTGCAGCAGAGCTGGGAGAAGACTCACTGTTCTGGCCAGCTGCGTGACCTCCAAATCAGCGACCTTTAAGCCAGCTAGGAGCCGTTAAAGCAAGGAGGCTGATTTGAGGGTTTCCTGGGTACGGCAGTTTGTAGTAACAGCCAGTGTGGTGCTGACCTAGCGATGGGAACAGCAGAGCAGAGTGAGAGTCTAAAGGGGCAGACATGGAGATTGACTGTGTAGAGGGACCCCACCGACCAGAGGCGTGGGTAAAAGTCCAGTGTGCAGAGCCAGGAGAGCTGGCCACACACGCAGGGGAAGCTGCAGCTACATTCCTGCCTCAGACACACCGAAGTCACTTCCAGATGACTGGGGAGAGGGAAGCAGTAAATACTTTTGAGAATATAAAGGAACATTTTTGTCGTCTCAGGGCAGGAAACAGTGTTTTCAAACAGAAAGGAAAAAACAAAAGGAAAGCTTGATGTTGCTTTCTTCAAAACTAAGAACGCACACATCCGTGTTTATAAACTAAGAACGCACACATCCGCGTTTATAAACTAAGAACACACACATCCTTGTTTATAAACTAAGAACGCACACATACTTGTTTATAAACTAAGAACGCACACTCCGTGTTTATAAACTAAGAACGCACACATCCATGTTTATAAACTAAGAACGCACACACCCGTGTTTATAAACTAAGAACGCACACACCCGTGTT
>LOJH01008994.1:0-28925 GCA_001685095.1 Ellobius talpinus
GGGCAGGGAACCCTGACTGCTCTTAGGACTGGAGAGGGAGGGGGAGGGGGGAGGAGGAGGGAAATGGGAGGAGGTGGAAATTTTAATAAAAAAATAAAAAAAAATCTAAGTTTTCTGTTTAGATGTCATACGTTCATTCTACTGAACTTAAAACAACAGTAAGTCACAAATAAATAAAGAATAAAAATAATTGAGCTATGTGAATATAGATGTAGTGCAGTGCCTATGATTTTGTTGGGTTGGTTTTTTGATAACTCAGCTATCTATGAACATGTTTTGGTATAATTAAGTTCTGAAGGAAAAAGGATGGCATTAGGATTTCAGGCAAGTGAACCTATCTGATGGCTAAAATTCAGTCCTTTTGCTTTTGCTATTGACTATGATATAAATATAAAAAAAAACAGTACCTGATCAGCAATCCTAAGGGACATCATCGCCAGAAATGTGATGTGTCTCTGGAGGCAGCTATGGCATTTGGAGCCAGAGTCTAGCACATATCATATGGAAGGCAGAGGCTATATTTGTAGACACGATTCAATCTAGCCAAATATAGGCAACTGATACAGTGTGACTCTGGGAAATACACTACCAAATTCTACAGTTAGAAAAGGTCTGGGCACCAGCTCGACAGGTCCATCCTGGGCATCTATGAGTTGGAAAGAACCACTACTTAGCAAATGATGAACTTAGAGTTAATAAGAGGAGACTGTTCTAAAGAATAATGTGTATCATGCTCTTTTAGGACTAAGCAAGCTTGTCAAGGAGATAAAAGGCAATGTTCTATTTTATTAGTAATAAATACACAGGTTACTTTCATAATTAGAACTTATTTTCCAGTGAGAAACCCAGGTATTATTGCCACATATGATTCAGCAGAAAATGATTAACATTAGATATCATGCTATGTATGACCTTCTCTTCTTCGGAATCATCATTTGTGACAAGGTACAAGCCAAGTTACAAAAGAAATAATGGCTTTGCTGTCTAGAACATAGCCAATGTGGTCCTACACAATTCCAAGTAGCATAAAATTCTAAGTATTTTTTTTAAGCTGGCTCAAGCTAGAATAACATAAGTACTCTAAAAAAACCTTCCAAATACATATATGCATATATATTTGTATATGGACACATACATTGTAGTAGTTGTTTGATTAAGAACATCCCTCTTAACTCTGAGAGTGATTAATTTTATTTAGTTCATGACTAACCGAAGCTATACTGTCACAAGTACTTATTAAAGGTAACACATGGCTTTTACATACTTTTTGTTTTTAATTAATACTGCCAGATACTTGTATTAAGATGGTGCTGTGGATACCTAGAGAACATAGAACAAAAGCTAAAGGTCCATTATAAATTCACTGGTTATGTTGCCAACTGTGTGTTTATATAAATGTAGAACCAATGTCAGTATGACCTAATGCAGTGTACTCTACTCACTCTGCTCTACGCCTTATGATAAAAAGACTGCTTAACAATCAAAGTCCATAACCTTACTCGGTTTCCTGACAGATCTATCTGTCCTGTAAGCAACTGTTCATAGCATTTCTATGTAAAATCACAAAGGAAGAACTGGCACTGACACCAGCTGCAGACTCTTGCTCTTTTCTGAAGACACGTTTAAAACCCGCTATATACACACAGAGTTCAGGCTAAACAAAAGCCCTCTATGGGGTGAATGTGGCTGTCAGGGCGAAAGCCAGAAAAAAATCCTTATATTTGTATTTTTCCTCTCTGCCCTCTTACTAGATCCACCAGGCATTCAGACCTGCTAACTCATAACCTCTACTTCCAGGGTACCTTCTCTGTGGAATGCCCCTTCTCTTCTCTGAGTCCCAATGTCTCACCACTCAATCTAACTCCATTCCCTCTGCCATCCCCTGCCCTGCTACAGGCAGTTCCTTACTGGCCTATTTCCTATGAAGTCTTCCCAGTTTTGTGCCAACCAAACTCTGTTCAGACAACCCTGGGTGGTCCACAGCACCTCTCATACCATGTTACTGTGTGTCTTAGATTCATTTCCTGTTGCTGTTATAAAACACTTCAGACAGGAACTTAGGGAAGAAAGGATTTACTTGCTCTTAATTCTAGGTTATAAGCCATTGTTGTGGAGAAATCAAGATAGTAGGAAGTTGAAGAACATCCACAGTTGAGAGCCGTCAGAGAATGAAAGCACGCATGCTTCCCAGTGCTGAGCTAGCTCTCCTAGTCACTCAGTCCAGGGCCTAGACCATTAAAATGGTCTCACCCACATTCAGGATGGGCCTTCCCACTTCTAGTAACTCAAGTAACATAATCCCTCTCAGGCCAAACTAGGTAATTCCTCATTGGCTCTTCCTTCACAGGTGATTTTGTTTGTGTCAGGCTGACAATTAAAATTAATTGTCACACTCCTTTTTAAGCTAACTCTTCCTGTATGGTAGCAAAATTTTTGGAAAACAGACTTTGAGTCTTGTATTCCAGAGCCTGAGCACAGAAAAATACTCAATAATCAGCTGCTGGATGAATGAAAGAAATAAAGCCAGCAAGTGGTAATGTCTCTGCCTTGGAGGATACAGGAAAAAAGGGTAAAATCATAGTCTTGCATTGAAATTCGCTTCATATTGCTGAATATTAGGGACACAGGCGTCCTTATTTCCATTTATAGGCATTGTGAGTTAGTCCTAAAATAACCTCTGTAGAGTGATAAGACCCCTCTGCCCCTATGGTGTAGTGGTTCAGCAATTAACAGCAATTCCTTTCCCCTCTTCAACAACAGCCAAAGATAAGCAGCCATTTTCCACCTGTGAGAGAAAGGGAGCAGGGCAGTTTCTGCCGGCTAACAAGAACTACACTGAAATTCTGGAGAAGGCAGTACTAATCTAGGGAGTCTTTTGGCTTCAGAGAAACGGAAATTTGCTAGTATCTTTGGCTACAAACAGGAAGTAATTCTTTTCTGAGAAAAGAGAGAAGACAAAACTCAAGCGCCTGACTTTTGTTATAACTAGCACAGTAGCAGAAGGATTTTAGGAAAAAGGGAAACTTCAAAACTCACCTTAAGTTTCCAGTGTTAATAAAAACAAGGGGCACCTTCTTTTTGTACCAAAAGCTCAAATTCCAATTTTAAATTCTGATAGGACAGTGGAAAACAGATTGTAAAAGTCAAAGGAACACATTTCTACAGAATGAAAGACTACCTGACTGTAATTCAAGGCAGCTGTAAACTTGCAAGGTCTAAAAGCAACTAAGAATTCCAGGCAGAAGGGAATGTCTGCAAAGAGCTACCAAGAAGCTGACCTAATTAAGGAATTCAAAAGATTTCCGACTGCCAGGAAAGCTAACAACAAACCAGCAAGCAGGAAAGCTATTTTTACCCTCGCCAGAAGCCTTTTGCTCTGGCTGCTGCAATGAGAAGACTAGCAACAGGATAACTTGCCTTAAGAGGATGTTATGATACCAGTGATTAATGACAAAAATTTAAGTTAAAAAAAGGCATATTTTTTGTCCAAATTAAATCAGCCATAGTTGGTTAAAACGGAGGGGAGGGGCAATCTAATGGGTAGAAAAGTATAAAAACAGACAAACAAGTGGGTGGGAAGGGAAACTCATGGGCCTGAGTCACCTGGGGTGTTAACAGGCTGCTTATATAAGCTCCAGAACAGCCTGAGGAATCAGAGTCATGGGTCAGAGGACAGACAGAACACCAGTCTCTACTCTGTAACAGAAAGTCAGACAGTGTGAGGACCACACTCCTTCTATGGAAATTTATCATGAATCATGCTAAAATACAAATTTTAAATTGAATGCCTAAACTGAAGCTAGGAAATATTAATGCCTACCCCCATGGAAGCATGCAAAGCCATAACTGCTTATATCTTCTTACATTTTTGTTTCTTTCTTGGTGGCCACAAAACAAATGCCTGAGCCACTGAATTCTAGGCAAGAGGCTTCCAGGTTTCCAATGTTGACCATCTCTCCTTTACTGGGAAGCAGAGTAACTTTACAAAAGTTGTTTTACCTATCTGGGCTTTACCTGTTTTTGATTATAAAATAGAGATCACAAAATTCAAAGAAAAAGTTTCTGTGAGGATTTAGGTTGGAGTCAATTCTCCAAAGAGCAGGAATGAAAAAGAAGTGCCAGTAGTGCCCTTCCGCTTGGATGTGCATGTCAATACTGCTGTCCATGGAGAATGTCCAGCTTACTTCCAAGAAGAAACATACAGTGAAAGGGTACCTTACAGAATATGAACATGTGCAATCTTTGGGGAGCTAGAATAGAGGCAGGAGCTCAATGTAGGGTACCTCCAAGCCATATGGCTATGTCGCATCATGCCAGGGTGTCCCTATTCTCCTAGTCCTTTCTCAAATGACAATACAGCTTCAAATATAGAAATGAAGCTCCAAAATACTATTTGCTGGAGATGACAATATAAGGTAAGTGACCTATGCATTTTCATTCTCCTTACTTTTTCCCCTAATTATTATTCCTTTATAGTACTATGTTCTTTTGCATACCAGGGAACATCCTAACAGCAGAAGCATAAAGCAGAACAATTAGAGAAGTTCTCTAGAACTATCTCATATCCTATTTCATAGTGGCTTCACTACATGATAACAAAGACCTAGAAAATACAAACAAAACAACTAACACCTTAGTAACAGTAAGAACTCAGCAACATCTTTAAATGTAATTTAATTGCATTATATCAGCATTCACAAGCTTCTGGAAAGCAGCTATGCATATGCAAGTGTGGTGGTTTGAATGAGAATGGCTCAGACATTTCAATGTTTGGTTTCCAGTTGGGAGAGCTGTGTAGGGAGACTGAGGATAGAGGAGGTGTGTCAGTCACTGGAAATGGGCTTCAAGGTTTAATAGCCTTGTGCCATTCATTCCCAGTGTGCTTTCTGCTTCCTGCTTATGGTTTGAGATGTAAGTAAGCTCTTAGCTGTTCCTGCTACCATCATGGACTCTAACCCTCTGGAAGCAAAAGCCCAAATTAACCCTTCCTTCCAGCTTAGTGGTTCTCAACCTGCCTAATGCTGCAAGCCTTTAATACAGCTCCTCATGTTGTGGTGATCCCCAACCATAAAATTATTTTTGTTGCTACTTCCTAACTGTAATTGCTACTGAGCAGTGTCCCAGAGTGTAAGAATATCAGAAATAATGTGCTTTCTGATGGTCGTGATCCACAGGTTGAGATCCACTGTTCTACAAGTTGCTTTGATCTTGGTGTTTTATCACAACAATAGAAAAGTAACTAATACAGAAAGTGACATATTTATCATTGAACTAGTATACTTGGTCACTAATGAATTCATAGACTCCATCAAATAACTCCATGGCTAAAGAGATCCATGGTACATAAGTGCCGAACAGAAACCTTCCATGAGATCACATTTAAACAACCGCTTAAGGGAAAACCTTCACATAACTGATTTAACCCCAACTGGTTTCTGATTATATTCTTCCACAAGCTACTCAATACTAAACACTGTCAAATCTTCTAACTTAGTGTGTAGAACCGCTGATGGCAATTTAAATAGTGTTAGCTTCCACCCTTTCATTTATAGGTGAGGTCTAGATGAATTGTTACCAACTTGTAACCAGAGAGCCAGGTCTGAACACAATCTCAAACATGTTTCTTATTATTTCTTAATATCTGATCATTGGGGTGGGTTCAGTTGGCTTAAACACCTCTATTTACTCAATCATGCCAGATATTTATTATCTGGAATTCTACAGCCAGTAGACACTGTAAGACTTGTTTCAAGTTAAACTACTATTGATCATGACTGTTCTTTAGAACAAAGATTTACACTACATTGCTAGTTTCTCAGGCACTAAATAAGGGGTCTTCTAATGGCTGACCTCTCCTCTTTTCTGATGGATAGCAACTGGCATCCACCCCTCTAAGGTCTCTTCAGAGTCTGACTAATGTTCTTAATGGGCTGCTTACCAGGCATAACTCAGAATAAAACAAAGTCCAGCTTTTAGAATTGGGTGTACCACTGAATCCAGAACCAGCCAATTAGAAAAATGAAGCTCAAGAGGCAGCATTGCCATCTCAATGTATTTTACTTTTTCAAAGTAGTAACTAGCTTAAAACTAGTTAAGTTTATTCAAATTGTACTGCTAAACAGCAACAAATTCATTGGTTTTTGTTGCTTGTTGTTTGCTTTCTTTCTAAGTTTTAGTACTGAGTACGTTGGCACCATGAAATAAAAAAGACACAAATAACTGATAATTAACTGCACATGATATTCAGTTAAATATTCCATGAAGATCAGGAATTTTTTAAAAATTTCATGCATGTGTATGAGTGCATTGTGTGTGTGCGCGCGTTAATGTGTGTGAATGCAGGTGGTGCTTACACAGAGGCCAGAGAAAGACATCAGGTGTCCTGTTCATTCTCCTGCCTTATTCTTCTAAGACCAGTCTCTTTCTGAACCTGAAGCTAAACTGAAGGCCAACAAAGCCAAGCAATCTCTTTCTCCACACCCTGCAGTATGGGGGTTAACAGGTGGGCATGTGACCACTATTGGCTTTTTACAAGGGTTCAGATCTGAATCTGGGAAGTTATTTCTTCCCACACTAGACTGTTCTTTTCTTGCTGCAGCTAAGTTAACCGCAAAAGGAATCAGGATGTCTTTATGACAGGTATGAACCAGGCAACTAGGTTCCCTTTGCCAAAGGCCCCCCAATAACATAGGCCAGGACTACACAACATGATCAAGGTCTGAGGACCGTTAGAGACAACAAAGCACTTATTAAATAGGTATTTGCATACGTGATTATTTTAGAAGCTGTCAGTAAATGAGCTAGCAAGAATACCTCCATATAAAAGTTTCATAGAAACTTTTGAGAAGAAAAAAATAGAAAAATAAGTGATGCTATCAAAAGATGTACAACATACACATTAACTTGGATAGGAGGTGACAGCAGCATGGAGCTCTGTGATTCTGGGCCCCTTTCTCTTTTACACAGTGGGAGTCTCTAATCTTTATCATTCATAAACTGCTGACAATGCCTGAAAACTTCAAAATGTCACTCAGCTTTCACTTGTAAATGGAGACTATTACTATTTTTGACAACCATCTGGTAAATCCATGCTTATATAAGCTGCACCCACTACTTAAGGTAATAGTGTAAAACTGTAAAGGAAATTATCTGCCAATATGTTACCTTACTAGTACTTATCTCAAAAGTGTTTACCAAATTTGGTTTTTGCCTTTAGCAATCCTTCCCCCTCCACTGCCCCTCTGTATGTCAAGCAAAATTAAGTCACAACAGCCATAGGATATAGGAGCCTTAGTGAAACTGAAAAGAACAATGTTATAAGGTAAATTAATCTTTTTGAAAATGCTCAGGATCGTTAACCTTTTAGTAACATAAAAGGTTTAATATGACGTCCCTGCCCCCACAGCTCTCTACCCTCACCTGCCACCCATGTAAAATCAGAGTCGCACCAATGTTTTAAGATGATTGTGACCACTCAATTTTCAAATTAGGATTCTCTGGGATCAATGTTCAAGAATAAAAATAAGGGGAATGCTCAAGCAATTATGACCTCACATCATGGATGACATAAGATAAATTCTTGCTCTGTGACATCTGCTTATGAGATTTTCAGAATAGAAATAAATGTCAAGTATTCTATCATAGATGTATGAGAGATGTATGGTACATCTTCTACCACAGATGTATGGGACAGAGGAGAGAAGAACACTGCTTTCATCCCATGTATGCAAGCAGAACACGAGTGGATCTGAGGGGTGAACAGAATGTGTGCTCTGTGCAACTGTGGTTCAGTTCAGAGGCGCAGTGGCGATGACACCAATTCAATTCTACCAGAAAAATCAACGTTCAACATCACATTTTCCTCTCTCCTAGGCAATTCCCGATTTTCTAGCAAAAAAAAAAATCAACGTTCAACATCACATTTTCCTCTTTCCTAGGCAATTCCCGATGCTCTACCAAAAAAATCAACATTCAACATCACATTTTCCTCTCTCCTAGGCAATTCCCGATTCTCTCCTCCCCTGGGTTCTTTCTTCGTTTTTTAAAGACAGAAACAACATTAGCAACCCCTAAATCTGAAAGATTATACCAGCATGTTCAAAGGCTACCTCTGCTGACACGAGTTATTCAGTAAATCCTGATCAGAAGTAACCCTGAAAACAGTGCAGCAGGCTCTTCCCCAGCAGTGATCCAAAGAAACCCACCCACCTCCTCTTCCTCACAGTGAGGTTGCCCCCCCCCACATAGCTGAGGCCCTGTCCTTAGGCACCACCAGCCAAAGAGAAGGCTATTCAGGATGTTCCACGTCCCCAGCTAGGAAAGGGAGAGTGCAGGAGAGGAAACATCCTTCATTTCAAAACAGCCACACACACAGTTAATTGTAGTCCAGTTGAAATTATACTCCTTACTATGTCTCTCACTCCATTACTCAAGAGACTTTAGAAGTAAGGCAATTTTCTACTTTGGAACCTCAACCACTCCGCTGCTCAGCTGCTCTGAGTTATTTGGTATCGTCCAAAGAGGACAAGAAGAAAGCAGTGTTCTCAGGAAAGCTGAGTCCCGTAAGCAGGGAAGCTGCTTGGCTGAGTCTGAATTCTAAAAACATTTAATATTTACTATTCCCCCAATTTCCCAGAAGACACTAGATAACATAAATAGTAATTTAATTGGGAGAAATTTGTTTATGAATCCAAGATAAATTAGTTGTGTTTTGCACTGTTCTTTTTGGTTCTTCATGCAGTTTGTATCTTGTCTATTATATGCTCCTTAAAGAAAGTATCTAACCCTTTAAATAGTTGGTAGAAGTTAGGGTGCTATCTTCACTCTGTCTTCATATAGACAGAGGCCAACATATTTGAATAGAAAAGGGGCAAATACTATACCTACACACACACACACACACACACACACACCCCACAAGCCTCCACACACATTTCTAACTGGAAATTACGCACTATAATGTTAAAGCCACACCCCGTTTTATGACAACTCCTTGAATTTTTGAAATTTTTGTTTATGGTCAAACTATTTCAGGTTTATAACACACCACACAAATAAATGACCAATTGTAGTCCTCGTTCAACCACTCTCAGGTAGTCTACAGTTCTCTAAGGCTGCAGAGTCAGTACCTATATGAAATTAAGTCTGAGGCTTCCACATATCAGTATATACCATCTGTTCTCTAAAATAGAGAACTAAGTGATTACAATTTGGATTATAACAATATTGAGGTAACTGTATATAAAAGTTTGCCAGTTATTATTTAACCTTTTCCCAAAGGTAGCACTAAATTTATTTTCTCCCAATAACAAAGATAAAGAATTTACATAATTATCCTAACCATTACTCTTTCATAAAGACATAAAATAATCTTATGAAATTAATGAAGCAAGTTTTGTGCACTAAATTTCAACTGAATTTCATGATTGTCTTTTAAAGAGATCATTATAAATTCTTTCCCTCAGTAACAAAGAGGCACAGATGGATTCACCCCTTGCCCACACATTTAAGCTTTTTTTTCTTTTTTTCTTTTTAAAAAGTGCAGTGATGAAACCAGTAGGGGAGAGACCCTGAAATTTTATATATAAAGAAGGAGAAAAACATCAAAAATGTTTAAAGTAGAAGGTCACAACACCATTAGCAATTGGGAATTAAATGTAGAAGATTCCTATATTAAATCCACAGTTCTTAAAATAAATCCTTATGAGATGAATGTATGAAGCAAGTGAGGCAGAAACATGTTTAACAGTATACTATGAGCCCATGACATATATATCTAACAGGCTCCTTAGGCATGAAGGGATATGTAAACGGGCACTACAAACAATTATTATTGCTTACATGTAGATTTAGCATTTCATGCCTGACACACAGGAATCATTGCTGGTAAGTATGTCAAGTCCCATTCCTTCCAAAAATTGAAAGTGAGGTTTACTCTAAAACAATGCAAAGGACTCCATTTTCATTACATTCAGAGATAAAATATGATATTGACTCATAGTTTAGTTACTATCTCAAGAACACCTGCAGTGTTGCAATGACGTATGGACTGCATTTACTCCTGCAGTAATCTTGCTGTCAATTTGACTTTCTAGTGAAATGAAGCATACTGGATATTAAATTTATTTTATATATCAGATTTAAAATATTCAACCACTAACATGAAATGGAATTGTTCTACACATTTTAAGTACTAATTTTGTCTTTAGCCAACACATCTGACTCCATTCCATAAACTACTTCCTTCTTTATTCCTACTTTCCTTAATTTCTTGCACACACTGGGGTGGGGGGAGTTCCCTGATTGTCAGAGGTCTTTCCTACTATAACACATATGAGAACACATTTCATGACTACTTCATGTGTCCAACCTGTGCTTCAGAAGGCTGAAAACAGCTGTGCTAAGGTTTGGCTTCAATCTGCTGCTCCATTTCTAAATAATAAGTGCTAATGTCATGTGCAAGAAAAAAAAGTGAACATTAGTATTCCCCAAACAATCACCAGAACATATAAACAGGTGAGCATTGCTCGGTTCTCATTATCTAATAGCATTATAGTCATGCTCAAGGTGCCACATGGGGAGATCAAAACTCAAAGACTCAGTCAGGCTCTTGGCATATGAGTCTGGGTGTGGAGGAAAGAAAACAAAATTGGTCTCTGGGGACAAGCTTCTGTGGATTGTCACTGGCACTGGTTCTGGAGAAGGCAATACTCAGTTTCCAGGATAAAAATAACATAAGGACTTGCCAGCTGACCTCAGCGATGACACAAAGATAAAGAACAGGGAGGTCCCTTTTTCTCCCCCAGACAGCTGAGCCCCTGCCATGGAGCAAATGACAGCAACTTAAAAATTCTTTTAAAACAGTATTTAAAAATTATTTTGAATCACAAAAGCTCTGATATTCATGATCAAATGAAGGTTATATCCTCCTCTTGAACATCTGTTAAAAGTTCAAGGAAATCAGCTAGAATCAACAACACATTCATAAGAAAATTCAAAACCTATCTTTGAAGGCCCCTAGATATACTAAGTATCGTATTTGTTGATAGCAAAAATAAAAAATTTTAGGCCCTGTATAAAGAAAATATTTTCCCAAATGGAAAATGCAAATTCTCCTTTATATTTTTTTCTCATTTAAACTAATATATGCTGCAACAATGACTCATGCTGTCATTCCAAAATTAATTTTAGGCTTTATGATTTAAACACAGACACATCTATGAGGAACCACGGATAAGAGATAAAATAAATGAGGTTATTCATATTCTATGAAATTACTTTATTTCAAAATTAGCCCGAATAAAAAAAATTGTCTTTGTATGATTAAATCTTAGTACTAATCTCAAGTTAAAATTTATATTTTCTAAGAGGTATGATGCTGTCACAGAACGAATGGTGATTTTCTGTTCTGTTTCTGAGGAAGGAGCACTAGGTGGATGACTTACACATGGGTTAGCCAGAGGACTTAGTGCCTGATTTAGAGGACAGTGAATTGTTTTCAAGGTGTTAAAAGGTAATGATCACTTTTAAACAACATCTGAAGACACTATTCAAATCAAGCACAGCAGAGTGAAACTCTCCAACTCAGAGAAGAGCTCACAGGAGATGAAGTACCGCCCTGGACAGAGCTGCTGTTCTACTGGTGAAGACTACACTGACACAATGTTCAGGACTTTTTAGAGCTAAGCAGAATTATAAACTGGCATTTTAGGGCATGCCTTCATCTATAGATTCCTCCTTGCTTTTTTGAAGAAAAAAATGTGAAGTTTATTTACTACTGAAACTTAAACTGAAGCAGGCTTCCTAACGTAATGAACATGATGAAACACTTAGCAGATTCCAGTAAGAGCCACATCAATTTTTGAGTGTCTTCTAGAGCCAGGCAATATGTTGACTTTGACAGACACATGCTGTCATTTAAACCTCACAAACATCAGCACAGCTGTGAGGACAGTTTAAATCTAGAGTTTAAATGTTCTTTTCACTCTGCTATGCTGCCTCTTACAAATCATGATTCCATAAACTCCTTATGCTCCCAGATTAGACCATCTACACATAACTTTTTTCTGTCACTTAACTTTTGATTTCCCATACAGAACCAGCTGAAGAGACATGAGTAAATATCAGTGAGAATAAATTTTATATGGAATATGAAATAAAAGTGGAGTTTAAGCGATAATACCTTATCAAACAAAAAGGAAAAATTAACCTTAAATATCTTGGCTAAAACTGATAAATCCTTCAGTTAATTATACAATGTGTGCGAAACTCTTTATATTTATGTACTAGTCAGAGGCTTGCTTCCTAGAAATAGAATATAACAAATTGTATCTATTGCTGTTCTCCCCACATTTCCCAGCATCTAGTGCAGTGGTTCTCAATCTTCCTAATGCTGCAACCCTTTAATACAGTCCCTCATGTTGTGGTGACACCCAATCAGAAAATTATTTTCATGGCTACTTCATAGCTGTAATTTTGCTACTGTTATGAATTGTAATGTAAATTCTGTGTTTTCTGATGATCTTGGGTAATCCCTGTGAAAGGGTTGTTTGACCCCCAAAGAGGTTACAACCCACAGGTTGAGAACCACTGATCTAGTATAAGAGAGGTTCTCAAAAACAAAACAAAACAAAAAAACCTGCAGTAAGAATCTAGTAAACAATTTTAAAAAATGTCCTTTAGAAACTTTTCCTGTAATTAACTTATGGAGTAATTGTAGACTCACAAGTAAGTTACAAAAGGTCGTAGAGAGAAACCCTCGTGTCCCTTTACTCCATGTCCCCAAACTGGTTATCTCTTATAGGACATAGGAAACAGACATAGATTCTCTTTGAGCGACTGTGAGAAAGTACAATTTTCTGGTGCTCAAAGTGGCCTTAGCCTCTCTTCATTTTAATGACAAGAAAAGGAAATGTGGAAAAAGCTGGATTATAGTCATATTTAAAAATAGAAAACTCTGAACTCAGAAAGATCATATCTCTTCACATATGAAACTCACACCCAGAATCCCTTGAGGTATTCAGTAAGGACCTTCAAAATATTCCGAAACCATTTCAAATATCCTTATTTTCAAGTGACCTCATTAGATGGATACACACGTTTCCACACATTATTTCACAAAGCTCTAGGACACCCAAAGATTCCTCATGGGGGATATGGAAACAGCTGGAAGGGAAAGTGGGGAGGGGTAAATATGATCATATTTCAAGAATAAAGGAAAAAATAAGCCTAAATAGTTGTGAAGAAAATGAGAGTTTATTCTTAAAGGCCTTACTGTGTCAGTGGTAGGGCAAGCTAACCTCTGGGAAGACTGGGCTAGGTGAGTCAGCACTGCAGCAGGCTACCTTGCCACTAGGACTGCTGTACAAAGCTCTCTAAATCCAACACAAGGTGGCCTCATAAATACCAAATAAATAAATAAATGAGCAAATGTATTAAAATTTGGGTGGATTTACTTAATATACTAAACATTCTAAATTTCTTTAAAACCAAGAAACCTGGTTCCTAGTAAACTGAGATCCTTTGTGTAGTAGTTCTCACAAGGAGTCCTGAGAACACATACTCTGACAATTCTCCAAGACATTAAATAACATGACAAATCCATAGTCCATGTATAGGGTGGGTCCATGCATCTGTATTTAACTTTTAAGGCTCCAAGTGACTGTGAGTCTCTTATCGAGATGAAGAAAGAAAGAGACCTGGTGAAAGTGGGTGCCTTGTTCAAGATTGTGACACATCTAGTCAGTGACAGACTTGAGAACAGAAGCCAAGCAGGAATAGGATTTTTTAAAAATCACCATATATAGAAAAAAATAACTATAAAAGATTTTCATCAAAAACTATGAAGCATTTTTTAAATTGTAAAACTAGGCCAAAAACTGCCAACATGCCAACAGCATAGTATATAGTTACTGTCACATTTAAGAACCTCAGGGCTCTTTAAAAGGCTTTTGTCTGAGACACGGTGCAGTGTATGATCTTTGAGTTAACTGCCCACTTAGCAATGAGAACTTGTTTAGTGCTCTTAGTTGGTATCATGATGGGTTCTGCTGTAGATGCCCATCAAATAATTTGACTTTATAGCAAAAAGAAGTTTATGTGTAGAATTAATACAACTTACAAGACACAATGACTTTATAATAGTGATATTGCTCACCAGAATAAGTAGATAATAATTATTAACTATTCACTAAAATAGAATAGCTCCATTTTTCAACTTACCTTTAATGGAATCATTTTCGGCTCTCATTATGTCAATGAGTGAGCTCTCCAAAGAGTGCATGTCAAATGTCCTGGGGCGATCCTGTAAACACAAAATCACAGACCATTTTTAAAGAAATATTTTAAGGTTTGGAGATAACACAGTAGCAGAGCACTAGCATGTGTAAGGCTCAGTTCCTAATAACCTCCCTCCTCACAGCATTTACCTACACAAGAGGAAAATAAATTGCATTTGGTAGGACACAAGACAAAAAGTGCATTTACTCTAGCACTTCCAAAACATCAAGACCCACAAAAGTACATAGAGCTCATTGGAGACTGCTTTTAAGCCACTGGCCAAAACAGCTTTATTCATTAACCAATGGTAATGAATAAATATATTCAATAAAACATATTCATAACATACAGAGGGGAATCACACATCACTTTTATTTCCGACAAGAATTCAACAAAGACATCACTTAATAAAGCATATTAATTAATAAAGCACAAACCATTAAAAAGCCTTCACATTAAGAACAGTCATGAATGTAAAAGAAAGCTAATCTTCTCTAAGACTTAAGACAACTAATAGGGTAAACCTTTCCACACTGTTACAATAACTCTCTATCAGTTTGGCAGAGCCCTGAAGGTCAATTCCAGCCAACTGAATCCATCTCAGATTGAGCCAGTTGAGTCAATGAGCCTCATATTCAGTGAGAGACCTTATCTCAAAAAACACACAGCATTCCAGAGGACGCCACAGGAACCTAACAAGCAGGGTTCTGTAGCCTTCTCTGCAGTTAAATGACTTTTCACTCAGTTTCTGTTGTTGTTTTGTTCTTGGTAATAAACTCAGGCCCTTAAGAATGCTAAGAATCCACATAATGCCTAATTACTTTTTAACCCAGAGTTTCAGCTTGTTTAAAACAAACAAACAAACATCTCTTAAACACCTTAGACTGCTCTGCCATGCTTTTACTTTTATTTTTACTTGCTGGGATCTCACTTTATTTTGATATCTAACTTCTAGGCTAATGGGAGATATCTTCCACTCAAGATTATTTTCTGATCAACCTGACATTTCTCTCTGTGCTTTTTTCTGTATCACTTTGCACTATGCTTCCTGAAATAGGGACACTCCTCCTTATCTTGTCCACATCTAGACACTCAGCAGTGTTCACTGAACCCATGGTTTTCTGACACTCTGCAGATTTAGGAGTCTAGTTGCAATTACATCTGGGTCTAATTCCACATTAGAGGAGAGAGTATTATAGGTCTGCCTCTGGGATGAGAGATTCAGGGGTAAGAATGGGGTTATGGGTTCGAGTAGGGTGTTTTACCATTTGATTCTGCTCTAGAGGGCCACTCAGTCCAGAACTGATTATTTCCCCACCTTTTCCTCCTGATTTTTCCCTCTTTAGCTTTCTTTTTTCAACTGGGTCCCCAGAGAAGTAGGACATACAGCCAGAATTAGACTTTCTAAGGCAAAGAATGTGTAAAAGGGAAGACTGGTCTATTTTTAAGGCTTCAAGTGCAACATAACATCAAAACCCTTACTGCAATTTCTTTTAGAAGTGCAGTGGATCTGAGGTATAACTCAAGGTTTGGATGTCAACACCAAGTCACACTATCTCAATCCATAGTAGCTGAATTTTTTTTCAGTAGACTATGAACTATGCCTGTCACTGGGTCATCTACCAAAGCCATAGCCAGTACAAAGCATTCACCTGCTATGTCCTCTGACAATGTCCCAAGGGCAGGACCTATTTTACATTAAATGCCCACAGTACAGCATTGACCTCAAATGGGTAATGGTGAGACAACAAAGTCCTGCCACTTTGCCCCCACAGGACTGCCCAGAAGGACCTGAGATGGCAGAAACTCAGTGGTGATATCTTTTTTTTTTTAAATATTTTCTTTGTGTCCATGCTGTTAGGGAGTTAAGAACTGGGTTAAGGAGTACTACCCACCCTTCTGCATTGTTATTTGTCAAGTACATCTACAGGATGGAGGTGCTCAAAACAATTGCTAAACCAACATGTGGGTGAATGCTTCTGAGTGAGTTTTAAGCAAGTGAAATATTTCTTCTCTGCTTCCTTGTCTGAAGGTTTGTTTAGATATTTCCCATTTCCCATTATAGCTATTCATTTTCACTTGCCAAAATAAACAATAGGGATAGAACAACTTACTCGGTTATTCTTTTTCACGGAACTGAAGCCTTGTGAATTTCCAGAATTTGCATTTTGCCAATCACAAAATGAAGAGAAAAGAGAAACAAAATATACAGTGGTTCTGTGTGGCTTCTTTTATAAAAGTTACTTTTAGTAAGTCAAAAAAGCTTCTGTTTGCTAATGGGACACTAGAGCTTAGTAAAAGACTCCATGGTTATCTGGGTCCCAAGTATACCACAGACTGCTACTAAATTTAATAACCACTGACTTTACCTGAAAAAGTATAGCAAACTAGAATCCTAAGTGAAAAATGTAAATTTCAGTAATTTTTGGATTAAAATCATCTCAATCCTTTTTTACCCATATTTTTTCTTTTAATTTATTGTGATTTAATTACAGGTTTACAAATAAATGCCAAAATATAAACTTGGATCAATTGGCACTGACACTCAGGTGCAGTGTGTTGAGACAGATTCCCAGGTTCTATATGCTTTTAGAAGGAAAGAGAGCCTCAAGAGATTGCTGATAATGAAATGCAAAGTCTGAGGGCTCAGTAGCATAAGCACCATTTGCTTTTCAACCCCACTGAAATAGGTATTCTTGCCCACAACCCAAACATATTAGCAATTAGACTTACTATAAACTACATTCATATAACATTTGTTTCCGCAATGCTCTGGTAATTCAAAGGGTTCAAAAGTCATATATTTTGTCAAGTTAGCTTCTTATCAATGGAGATTCAAAGTTTATCATTCTTAATTTTCTCCTTTAGTGATCTTTTCTATTTTTAATTTTTTAGTGATCTTGTCTTGTACCAATGGGAAATAGGTAGAAGGGTAGAGATTCAATATTAAGGCCAGCACACAAGAACAGAATAAACAATGTCAGTATTCCTATTCAAAGATCAAAGAGTTAAGTTTATTAAGGACTTGATTTCCAAGTTTTTTCCTTTTTCTCAATCTTCTGATTATAAAATGGACCACATAAAACTGCTGATTTGCTTCTAGGATCCATTTCCCAGAAAGCAACTGTAAAATGGAATATTTGTCAAATGACAGCTCTTCTTGATTGTTTTTGAGCCAATGACCAAAACCTGAACATCAGCCTAAGACAGTGCACTTGGATATAGACACTAAAAAGCCTCAACTCTCAGGGTACTGCTGTCCTCCAGAATGCTTTCCTGGTCTAGAAAAGGAAGGAATTTTATTAGATGCCCACAGTCTCTTGTAGCACAAAATGCTTTTCATTTGTTTGCATTTGCAGAGCTGGCGATGAAATCCAGGGCTTTCCATGTCTAGGCAAGTATTCTGGGAAGGAGCTATATCCACAGCCAATTTTCTTCTTTCAGTTTACAATATCCTAATTGTCTGGGCTCTTCGGGGATGTATATTTTATCAGTTTGACAACTATGTCAAAAATCAAAGATGTGGATTAAAATCACTTAAAGTTCACTTTTTAGCCTACAAAAAGGCAGAGGCCACTGATAGTAAGAAATTGAACCCTTTTTCTTTCTTAGTGCTGGAGATTGAACCCAAGGCCTTCCATGTGGTAAAAATCATTTTACAACAGAACTATACGTCCCAGTCTTCTTTACAGGGTTAATAGCCCATTATGCAAACATAAAGCAAAATAACAAGTTTTCTTTTTATTTGCCTACACAATTTGTTAGGGAGAAGATTAAATATCTTGCAAAAGTTAAACACCCTCCCCTCAACCAACAACCATATTTGATTCAAACCACTTGCCAGTCTCCCTTGGGAGAAAAGTTGATCATCTCTGTACAGAGCACCAAAATAAGTACCCACCATTAGTCTGCATACTTTATTAGCACTGTTTTAATTATAAGCCTCAGACTTCCTAAGTTAGAATGTGTTATTCCCATTTAATAATTAAAAAAACTAAGACTAAGGAAAATTCATACAATTTATTGCATAGCAGGTTCCTGCTGAGTTCAGCAACACAGCTGTGATTCAAACCTCATTCCAAAGTTGGGGATACTACCTTAGACAAGGTAATCACCACAGGATCTCTAAAACTGTATGCGCAAAATGGGGGAGGGGAACGGTGTTGAAAGGACTCTGAGGGCATAGGCACATGGCAAATGACTGAAAAACAGTAAGCTTAAAGATTACTCAACAAAGAATGAAAAAACTGTGTAAGGGTCAAAGGATAGAAACAGAAATCTGAAAAACACATGAGAAAACAAAGCCTTCGTCCTATCTCCCCCACTGGGATGACACTTAGGTAACACACACATTACACCTATAACAAACACATTGGCAGGCTATCAACCATAAACCAAAGGAGCAGGCTGGTCCTAATAGTAATAATGCTGGCAGCTAATTTCAAATATTAAATGCATACCCTCACTCATCCCTCACAAAAGCCTTGTATAATCAGTATAATCAATTATCCCCTTTCACAGATGGAAAAAAAAAGCTTACAGTAACAGAATGACTTTATCCTTGTCAGGTATGTAGTGTAACAAAATTTGAACCCAGGCCTTTAGCTTGAAAACCCGTGAACTTAATAACTACCCATAAATAAATAAAAAAACCTATCATTTTCAAGGCTCCACAAGCATCTTTATTGCAATGTTCTAACTACTTTATTTTATAATTGTATAGCTTTTGTTGGATGTGTTTTGTTTTTTTAAAGACAGGCTCTCCCTGTGTAGCTCGGGCTGACCTCTAGCTCTCTTTTGTTAAGATTACGTTTTCCTTCTTTTCCTTTGTGTGCATGTTGGGGTAGGGTGACTGTGTGCTCTGATATGCCTATTGAGATCAGAGACAACATGCAGGAGCTGGTTCTCTCCAACTCAGGTGATCAGGCTTGGCAGAGGTGCCCTTGCCTACTGAGTGGTCTTGCCTCACCATGGCCTCCAACTCTTGATCCTCCTGCCTCAGCTTTTCAAGTGCTAGGATTTCAGGCACAGTACCACTAGATCTTGTTACACTTAACATTAAGTTGCATGTAAGTAATTGGTTGGTTCCAAGAATCTTTAACTCACCATCCTCCTGTATCAGCCTATCATGTAGCTAGATTTACAAGCCACATTTTTTTAACATTCAGATTGATCTAGGCCAAAATATTGTTGCTGTTGTTTATTTTTTGAGACAAGGTCTCACTGTGTAGCCTGGATAGCCTAGAGCTCTCTATGTAGATCAGGCTGGCTTCAAACTCATAGAGATCCACCTGTCTCTGCCTCCTGAGTGCTGGGAATACAGGTGTGCACCACTATACCCAGCTGCCTATGTTTTATTATACTTGAAGATATCTCAGAATCACACGGGGAGGTCTTGTTTAAGAACAGTTTACTGAGCCACCCCAGATTCAGGATGTCCAGGAAGAGCCTAAGAATTCACATTTCTGGCAAGTCTCCATATGAGGCCAGAGACAATACATAAAAACTACTAAGATAAATAATCCCAATCAACACATTAGTTTCATTAGCTATTTGGGTGGTGTGGTTTGTATCTTATTATCCTGGCACTTAAACTGTCACTATTATCTCTGGCATCTAAAATCTGCTATTTGAGGCATACCATACCTGCTTTCAGATATTTACTAATAATGTGCCCCCTCTCAAAACCGTTGGTCAAAACTTATAAGTCATCTCTACTTAAAAAGACAGGTGAAGCACATGCTCATTTCTTTTTAATTAAGATTCTTAAATTTCTTTTAGTTAGATTCCTTGAGCTGTATAGCATATCCTGGCCAACATTAGTTTATCTGTATAAAAAGTCTAAGAGCATAGTCTCAGATTTATACTTGAATCTTGTTATAAAATATCAATACCTACATTTGTTAAACATTCTGGATTTTCTTAAAAAAATCATTTGTAAAGGGAAATTATTATCTCTACCAATTCTCTAAGGCTAGAGACCCTCAAGGCAAAATTTTCTCATGTTTCACTTTTATTTAAGGGGATATCCACATTCACTAGGTAAGAACAACAGAAAGCATCATGTTATACAGTCTGTACCGGATGTTGTTTTGTGTTCAGAGATTCTGTCTTCAGACTGAATTTTCTCATTAAAATATATCCAGATAACCACTACTAGTACCACTCTTCATTGGCTCTTTTTATAAACACATGTCACTATGTTTGGTGCTACCAGACTTGTGTGATACAAAAAAATGGAATTAATTGAATACAACCAGATCATTAAGAGTCCAAGGCAAAATTCAGCTCCCTACTTTCTTCATTCCCTTTCTGTGATCACTTTCAGTCTGCTCTTAATCCATATCAAGCTGTGGAAGTTTCTCTTTCTGGCTTAAATTTTCCCTGATGAAGAAGGGAAAGGAAAATATTTTGGTTCAAAAGGAAAGTCAATGCCAGTGTGTCAGTTGCCAAAACAAATAGGAAGCTTGAAAGTTCTGGGAGAGCTCACATTTAATCAAAGCTAACTATGGGAGTTTTAATTCAAGATTTTCCAAAATATAAATATTCTTCTTGGATAAAATGCTATTTATGTCCACAAATCACAAAGAGGCGACTGTACAGTTAACTTTCAGGACTCTACTTCCAAAAGGCCTTATACTCCAGCACAGAGTAAGCTTCTTTGCTTTGAATCCCTCAGCACTCCCATGCTTCACCAGACAGACAGGCTGCTGATTATCTCCCTGGATAGGACTGCACGCTTCCTGCAGCACAGGTACAGCATGCTGTAAATCTACCTCCACCGGTAAAGCAAGAGGCTGCGGGTCTCTCCTGGCTCTGAGTTGCATTTCTCACATAAATTCATCTGCATTAGCTTCTTACAAGTACCATGAGAAGTCACTAACTGTTGTTATCCCATTTTAGGATAACAAAGCTTAAAATCATACTGTAAGTAGATTCAGAGGTGAAGTTTAAAAAAATCTATTTAAGTAAGTTGTGTCATAACATAGAATGTTCATTACTGACATGGGCAAGGTATAAATTTTTGGTTGTGTCTACATGGCCTGGATGCAGGCAAGTGTCAGAGGGTGACATCAAAGAGGTAATTATGTGAATGTGAAGAAGGGGAAAGGAAATATACTTAATAACACCTCATATTTATTCTTTGCCATTTCTCTTCTGAGTCAGTACTTTCTCATCATAACACCTCCAATGAAGGTAAAGAGTTCTTAGGCTATTTCTAACAGGGTTCTAAACTACAGCTGAATCACTCTGATCAGCTCATAGCTCCATTTGGTTTCCACATGAACTGATAAATCAGAAGATCTCTTCAGAAAGCCTTTGAGGAAATTGCCTTTTACTTCCATTTCACTAAATGTCACATGTACTTACGTATTTTGAGTATTATAAAATCTTTAAAGTGCTTTTATTTTTTTTAAATAAAACTTGTTGCCACTTATTTGAATTAAAAAAACCAAACTGGCAATTTAGACTCCATTAGTTCAATAGATTTCCTTCTTGGCTATTTAGCCATTCTAACCTTGCTTGGAGGAAAGAAATAGTTAAAATCCATTTAAGATTTGATTCCAAATCTCTATTAACTGGATAAGTCATCTTGGCACTGCAACATCACTAAATCTTGATTTCATATACACAAAAAGAAACTTATCTCTGTAAAATTGTGATGAGGGGCCAAGAAAATGGCTCTGGGGTGAGAACACTTGCTCTGCAAGCATGGGAACCCAAGTCCAAAGCACCTACATAAAAAGCTAGGCATACTGTGCTTGGGACTCTTTTTCCTTCTGTTGGGTTGACTTGGTGTGATGGTTTTTCGCTTTGTCTTATTACATTTTATTTTGTCAGTTGCTATCTCTTAGAAGCCTATTCTTTTCTATTAAAAGAAAGGGAGTGGATTCAGAGGGGAGGAGAGGTGGTGAGGAATTGGGAGGAGTAAAGGGAGGGGAAACTATATCAGTATATGTTATACGAGAAAAGACCCTATTTTCAATAAAATGAAAAAATAAACCCTAGGATACATAAAAAATGAATAAAATAAAAAAATCTGGGCACAACTTCATGTGCTTGTAACTTCAGCATTGTGAGGTGAAGACAGTCAGATACCAGGAGTCAGATGGCCAGGAAGCCTGGACAAAGTGGTGAGGCTTCCTGTACAGTGAGGCATCCTGTCTTGAAGATACCCATTGTCCTCCTCTGACCTCTGCATGTGCACACAAGGGAAACTGCACCTGCACACTCATATGTACACACACACAAAAAAAACTGGTGAGAAGTAAATGAGACATGGTATGTGACAGTGTGGCACAAAGGCTAGCAGCTAGAAGGCACATTCAGTGAACATCCTTGTGTGCCTTCCCTCTGTGGCATATGAAAAAAAAGAGTGAAAGTTACATTTTATGAATGGGTTATTGGCCTATCTGAATAATCCAGCCATTCTGTGCTTTACTATGGCCAGTTTCATACAGGTTATCATAATAAACCCAAACTTCTGGATCCAAAAATATCACAGATGTTCTCCTAGCTAACAAGCTATTTAACACAAGATGTTATTGGTTTAAGAAAAGTAAACAAAACAAAATTGATTCTCTGAAGGGACTGAGTCAGGTCATAGACACATGAAGACCCTAAATAGCTGTCAGAATTCCTCTTCTCCATGTCTGCCTGGTCAGCTCAGGGTCCAGTCAGCAGAGGGACTGCAAACCCAAAATACACTCTTTATGCCTGAGTTGAGACTTATGTTTTGCAGCTCTTAACATCTCTTCTTTTTGTGACCCTTGACAATGATGACAAAAAGCAGTCATTGCTCAGTCTCGACCTAACAAGGCCACCTCTGTCTTTATTTCTGTACAGTATCCAGGCATAATACATGCCTCAACTCTCAAGTAGAAAATAGGAAGTTACCAGACTGTACTCTTCATGAGAAGCCCCTACCTTGCCATAGTCAAATATTTCTAGCCTACAATCCATCAAAAACAGCAAACACTTATATATTGAAAAAGATGGATGAATAAGGTTTGATACGCTCCACAGGCTTCCAAAAGACTCCCAACCTCTGAATACCTTTTAAAAACAAAAATATGAACAGAAATATAATCCCCAAACAACAGCCTGTCCTGTTCTTTTTAATTCCTTCCAGAGATCATACCCACAATTCCACAGTAGCCTAGAATTAGAAGAAAGCCAAGATTAAAGATTATACCCTGCTAGTGGATTTTCTCAGAGCTGGGCTTGTTTGCTTTTTTTTTTTTTTGATAGCCTAGAAAGAGATGAGGCCATTGGAGGCCATTGGTGTATGTGGGAAGGAGTAACACCAGGCTGAGCAGGGAAAACAGGCTGAGCAGGGACAACAGAAATGTGAGCCATCAGGATCTTTAAAAGACACTTGGAAGACTCTTTGTATACCCTTTAAAGACTCCGTACCTTGGAGAAGTGTATACTTTTACAATGAAACCCTACCATGTCTAAGAACTGCTTCAAGATAAATGGCAAAGAAGAGTTCTGGGGTGTGAGAGAGGATTGTCCAGGAGCCAGAGACTGCCAAAGCCAGGTACTATTTTGTCTAGTCAATTTTTAAAATTTTCCAAATTAAAAAATTAAAAAAAATACACGGGGGAGAAAACCTTATTTAAAAAGGGGGAAATCATCAGCCAGACACTGTATTTATTCGTGTTCAGGAAAATAAAGATCATTATGTAGCCGAAATCCCACTATTA
The DNA here is from genome assembly GCA_001685095.1 of Ellobius talpinus. Lineage (NCBI taxonomy): Eukaryota > Metazoa > Chordata > Mammalia > Rodentia > Cricetidae > Ellobius > Ellobius talpinus. The sequence goes on from LOJH01008994.1 coordinate 23,988, forward strand.
TTGTTGTGAAATAATTTAATTTTTAAAATTATAATTCATTTATGAAAATATTCTTTAAAATTAAGTTCAATTATCACATTCCAGTCATACAATGGTTTCCACATTTAAATGACATTTGTGTGTGTGTGTGTTGCATGTGCATGCACAAATGAAGATCAGAGGACAACTTGAAGCTGTTGGCTATTTCCTTCTGCCATGTGGTTTTCAGGAATTGAACTCATATCATTAGGCTTGGCCACAGGTGATCTCACCTGCTGAGCCAACTTGCCAGCCCTGACTAATATTACTATTGCAAATTTTGTTTTCTTTTAATAACAGAATCTTTTGGAAGACAAATACTAGGCATAATCTCGTTTTACTCTCAAAAGGACTGGAGAAATGAAAAAAAGGGGGGAAGAATCAGGAGAGCAGCATGCCTATCCTGGGTTATATGACTAATAAACAGCAAAGCCATATGTAGAGGCCAGATCTGTCTTGTCATAATTAAGATTGTTTTAGGGGTAGAAATGTTCTTGGGGTCTCATGGACAATAAAGTGGCAGCAAATGTTTTACTAGCTAGCACTATGAACCTACCAGTTGGATGCATCCCTCTAGGCTTCCTGAAAGGATTATTATTTAAAATGTTACCTCACATTATAAATACAAGCATGGCTTTGAAATACATAATGCAATATACAATTGGTGTATAAAAATGATCGATGTATATCAAAAAACACTCTGCAAATTCAAATTGTCCAGGCCCAGCACAGTACAATATGGGAAGTATTTGCATAACTCAAGGCTGAAGTTTAATAATTCGGCCCATAAACCTGAGGTAGGACAATGTACAGTGATTGGGTTTTCTTTGACATGAAGCAGTACCAGAATTCTGCTATGCAAAGGCTTAAAGTTTGCCTTTGGTCATATCACTCTGTCAGAGTGTAAATAGCAATGTATACAGGTATACAAAGTAGCTTATATAAGAATTTATTTACAAATTTCCAATTTGGAAATTTCTGTTTTATTAATGGTCACATTTACATATCACTTCTGATATATCTACAGCTGAATCTGTTAGTTTGCCTTAAAGTTTAATCAATTAGATCCTGAATTAAAATGGAGTTAAATTATTTAGTTAGTTTATGATTTGATTATAATGTTAAGAAAAATGCATGCTAAATATCACTCAGATATTAGCAAAGATTAGAAAGAGATTATAAAATACTTATCAAATCATTTTTGTGAGAGTCCCATACCTATTTTATAACATAATTTCTCAATAAATTTATGCTAAAAATTAGCAATAGCCATATTCATTAGGCTTGCAATAAGGAAGCTTTTCTGATAAGTTTTAGAGCAATTTTTTGATCACATTTCAAGACTTTCCTGAAAACAACACAAAATATGGCTAAAAATTCTACCCTGGGGGCTCTTGCAGAGAACCTGGGCTCCTTCCCAGCACGTACATGGGAGCTCACAACCTTCTGTAACTCCAGTTCCAGGGGATCCAATGCCCTCTTCAGATCCACAGGTAGTAGGCCTCATGAAGTATACAGACATACATACAGGCAAATCACTCAGACAAATAAAATAAAAATCAATAAATTCTTTTTAAATGAGGGGAAAAACAGGGGGAAAGGGTTTAAAAAAAGTCTACCCCAGTTAGTTTCAGCTCTATCAGGTAATAGCAGATCTAATTAGATGCCCTCTACAAAGAGGAAGAAGTTGTACCCCTTCCCCAGCATGTTTACCAGTATTTCAGTTCTAACAGAGTTAGATACATCCAACACATATTTTACAATTACAAAACTGGTTTTTGTCTAAGTCAAACAAAAGATTTCCTATGCAAAAATCTCTCTTGGAATCAAATTAAGAAAAGATAAGATGGAATGAGGTTGCATGTTATGATGTTTAATAATTCACTAAGACTTGTCACCTGAAGCACTATAGTGACTTTCTATTTATAAGCACATGATATAATTTTAAAGACACAATGCTGACACCACCTAGTAAGTTATTAAGGTGACAAGAATTACTTGTGAAGGAAATTAAGACAACTTAATAAACCTGTGATGTTGTGTCTAAGGTAATAGCAAATGGAGCCTTAAGTAAAGTCTTGAATTCTCTCTCTACCAATCAAGATTAATGGTAATCTTTGTGGCCATTTTCCTGGTTCTTAGCTAATGGAGATGGGAACATAAATGGAGCTTTAGATAATAGTATATAGACTACGGAATTCTGCTCTACTTTTCCTGTAAGGACAGATCTAGGCATCACTCCAATAAGGTACTATATTCAAATATAATTACTGGCAGGCATCCCAATCTATTATTTGGTTTGGAAATTGGAGCTCCAGGATGTGTTTGGCAGGACAGACAAGACTTATTTTCTCCTAAATGTAAGGGTCAAATCATACCTTAGTCACATGAATATGAGCCTTGTCTCTTTATTTTGAAGTCAGGACAATACAACCAAAAGTCACGGGGTTGAGGAATTCTATTACAGGGAATAATAGAGCCTATCAGAAAGCGCCTAACCCATTTCTGTTATATAGTAACTACTCAAATGAAAAATGAAGGGATAAAGCCAGGCAGTGGTGGTGCAGCCTTTAGTCCCAGCACTTGGGAGGCAGAGACAGGCAGATCTCTGAGTTCAAGGCCAGCCTGGTCTACAGAGCGAGTTCCAATACAGGCTCCAAAGCTACAGGGAAACTCTCTTGAAAAACAAAACAAAAACAAACAAACAAAAGTATCTGGGGCCAGTGAGATTGGTTAAAGACACTGCTGCCAACCCTGATGACCTGAGTTCAATCCCCAGGTCCCACATGGTAGAAAGAGAGAAACAACTTCTACAAGTTGTCCTCTGACCTCCATGCATGTACAGTGGCATTGGCATGTACACATAAATACAATAAACAAATGCTATAAGAAATTTAGTTATTGACCTTAACATTATGAAGTTTAACATTTAGAGTTAATAAACAAATATGCTATTATTTTTTACTTTTAAAACTCTAAGAGCCAACTTTTTAAATGGAAAGCCTCATTATGTTGCTCAGGCTGGCCATACCTTCTAGACTCTCCAACCTGCCTCAGCCTCCAGAGTAGCAGAAACTATATTGGGCTTACAATCAGCTTTTGGTCATCACATACAGTTAACTTTTCCCCTTTCATCTTACATGCTTGTGGGAAGAGCTCCTCTCGCCCCAAACTTAAGCCTTTTATGTTGTGAAGAGTTACTATAGTATAATGGTTAAGAGCCAAATCTTGCAGGTACATAATAATTTCTACTTCATAGGATTACTGAATGGATTAACATATAAAACACAATATAAAAAGCACCATATATATTAAATGCATATTAATTTAATGTATCTGAAAACAGGATTCAAGTTATGACTTCTCAATTCATACCTTCAATTCATGAAGCTTTAGATTGGGTAAAAACTCATAAACAACTTTTAATTAAAGTTTTTTCTCAAAATATACCTCTTTGGTGGATCAGTTAGGGGGCTATATAGTTATGGGGGTATATAATCAGGCTTCCTAAATGTCAACAAAATGGAAGGTTGAAAATTAACAAAAAATTGTGGAGGAGTTCAGGCAAGATGGCACACTGGATTAAAGCTACTACCTGAGTTTAATCCCTGGATCCACTTGGTGGAAGGACAAAACTGGTCCCTGTAAATTATCTTCTGACCCCTACATGTACACATGTGTACACATACAAAACAAATAAAATGGAAAAAATTAAACATTATTAATTTTAAAAGCCAAGATTTGGCCAGAACAAAAGCAAACCTGCAGTAAACAAATGTTAAAAAAATTCTGTTTCATTTCAAACTAAATAGAAGTTGTCCAATATTAGGCAAGTTTCAGATAAATTTCTTTTTTAACATAACATGCTATCCTGATTTATATGAATATTATAATCTCATATTAAGCCCAGTACCAAAAATTATGGAGATGGGGAGCATAAAAAAAATCCACTTTCTAATCTTTCCATATTTGAAAAAAAATTTTTTTGAGACAGGTCTCACTCACTATGTAGCCCTGGCTGGCCTTAAACCCACAGAGATCCACCTGCCCCTGAAGTGCTAGGATTGAAGGCAAGCACCACCATGCCCAGCCTTTCTGTATTTAAACCAGGTTTACTGGCCACCTTTTCCTATCCTTAGCATAATAAACAAGAAAAAGCAAGAGGAAAGTAAAAAATAGACAAACAAACAAACAAAAGCTTCAGTGCTGGAGAGCAAATCCAAAGCCTTACACAGGCCAAACAAGTGTTCTATTATTAATATCCCCAGCCCTCTGAGAGGGTTAGTTTTTAACAACAGCCTTTATTATCAATCTCAGTCTGCTATTTAAAAAACAAGTTTAACTAATCCAAAGGATTCCATATGTTCAACACATCCTACCAGCTCCATAAGGAGAAAACCTGACACACATATATAGATATTTTATTTCCTGAACTTCTCATTTTCCCTGAACAGTTCTCTTCAAAAGTTAGTAAGTTCAGAATGAGTGATCATTCGGTCACATAAGTTTACTGTGTAGCAAATAAGGAAGAAAAGTGCATACAATTCTCACACTAATCATAATCTAGTTAAAGGGTATGGGTTTTTAAACTTTATTTATTTTTATTTTATGGCCAATGGTGTTTTGCCATGGGTGTCAGGTCCCCTGGAACTGGAGTTACAGACAGTTGTGAGCTGCCATGTGGGTGCTGGGAATTGAGTGCTCTTAGCCACCGAGCAATTTCTCCAGCCCCCAAGGTATAGGTTTGTTTTATAATACATACTTTTATTTTATGTGCATTGATGTTTTGCCTATATGTATGTCTGTGTGAGGGTGTCAGATCTTAGAGTTACAGACAATTGAGAGCTGCCATGTGGGTGCTGGGATTTGAACCTGGGTCCTCTGGAAGAGCAGTCAGTGCTCTTAACTGCTGAGCCATCT
>LOJH01008995.1:7940-24718 GCA_001685095.1 Ellobius talpinus
TTGGAAGAACAGGCAATGCTCTTAACCTCTGAGCCATCTCTCCAGCCCCCAAGATAAAGCATTTTTAGCTGGGCATGATGTCACACACTTCGCAAGGCAGAAGCAGGTGGATCTCTCTGAGTTTGTGGTCAGGCTTTTCTACAGAGTGAGTGTCAGGTCAGCCAGGGCCACACAATGAGACTGTCTCAAAACAATGACTATGACAACAGCAAATCTCAAAAAAGAACGAAAAAGGGACATTCGAGATGAATCCCTCCCTGTCTTGTAGTGGCATCAGACCTATCTAACATCTGGAAGAGAACCCGAGATTGTTTCTTATAACAACTTCTTTAAAACTTAGAAGTAATTGAATCAAGCAACCGAACTGTAGGTTTGCTTGTTTATCTTTCTGGCTTGCAGCTGACCGATGATAAACAGTCAAGTGTTGTTATTTTACCAGCTCTGCTGAGCCTTGGCCAGAGAAGTATTTTTCTTTTAGAATCTTTGACGACCCAAAATCTGATTTAATGGATCAGTTGGTTGATCTGTACCCTCAGGGAACTTCGGGTGCGTGTCCATACAGTTGCTCATGAATAGAGGATTTGTTTAGTGGCTTAAGTCAGATGAGGATAAGGAAAATACTTAAGAGATGTCAGTTGTGTGGAAAGTGTGTGTTTTATTCTCATGCAAGGGTCTGAGGAGTGTGGGTTTTTTTTTTGGTTTTTGGGTTTTGTTTTGTTTTTTGTTTTTGCTGCTTAATTGGATGTCTTAGGTTGCCAAAGGGCAGTCTAGAAGTCAGTAGATTTGTAGTATGTCTTTTCTGTACTTTAGTTTTTTTAAATATATGTTTTATTTTTCCACTGAGATTATCAACATCTGTTTTTGTATTTGGCTACAATTCAGTTTCAGATAGTAGGCCTATTTTACACTAGCTGTTGAGTTTCAGCTATAGGAGCTCAGCGGGGCCCTTGCTTGCTGCCGGTCCTAATGACCTGAGTTCAATCCTTAGGAACCACATGGTGGAAGGAGAGGACCAACTCCTGTCCTCTCACTTAAACACACACACACACACACACACACACACACACACACACACACGGGGGAATGTGTTACACTTACATTCTTGTATACAAATAAATAAAAATAAAAAAATTAAAAAAGGAGATAAGCTGTGCTGATTAAACTTAACTTCCTCAAAGCAATTGAAATCCATTTTTACCACCTTACTAGTCATAATTCCTTGTATTAAGTAGCAGACAGTCTTCAGCAGAGTTCACATAAGTTGCCTGTAATTTCTTGTATTCTCTTAGGACCTGATGAGGAAAGCTAGACTTTCTTATGACCTTTGTCTTTTGAGGAGTGGTTAGCTTTGTTCTACTGGTCAGGCTCCCTGTTAGACTCTGGAGTGCACTGGAGGGCTGGCAAGCTGGCTCAGTGGGTAAAGGCGCTTGTGACCAAGACTGATGACCTGAATTTCATCTCAGAATTCAACTGGTAAAAGGGAAGAACTGACTCTCACAAGTTGTTCTTTGACCTCCACGATGATTCTGTGTTACGGGGGTGTGTTACGTGTGTGTGTTTGTGTGTGTGTGTGTGTGTGTGTGTGTGTGTGTGTGTGTGTGGCGTGCAGATAAAATTTAAGGGCCAGAGAGATAGCTCAGCAGTTAAAGCAATGTACTGCTCTTACAGAGGACCTGAGTTCCGTTCCCAGCATCCCTGTTGGGCAGCTCACAGCTTATAACTCCTGCTCCAGGGGTGCTGTCCTCTCTGGCCTCCAAGCATGCCAGCACACATGTACTACAAAGGCACACACATACATAACTAAAATGAGATCTTTAAAGACTTTCTTAATTTAAAGAAATTTGTAAATGGAACTGAGAAATTCAGGGCCATTTTTTTCAGATATTAGTTATGTCTTTAAAAACATTAGCTTTTTAAATATCAAGCTAGAACTACAGAATATAACTTGATTCCCAGTACATATATAGCAATCTGTTGTCTATTTGGTTCTCTTCCTCAGTTCTATCCTCTCCAAAGTGTTTGTATTTTCTTCATATTTTGTATGCAGATATCAATATGTATTTAAAAAAGAAAGGATGTTGTCGGGGTAACAGCTTAGTCAGGAAAGTGCTTGCTGTAAAAGCAGAGTACCCTGAGTTAGATCCTCACTCCTATGTAAGAAGCCAGCCTGGTGGTGCACATCTGTAATCCCAGTTCCAGGGAGGTGGAAATAGGTGTCTCTATGGGGGCTTGCTAGGTAGCCTAATTGGCAAGCCGTAGGTCCCTCAGTGGATGGCTCCTGAGGAACCACATCCAAGATTGCCCTCTGACCCCACATGCTTATGCATATACACCCCCTCTCCCTAATACACCCATAAATAAATACAATTTGAAAGTAGGGTTATTTCTGTTGATTCTTATGTAGCTCTGGCTGGCTTAGAACCTCTCCTGTAGACCTAGCGGCCTCCAAGTCAAGGAGATCTGTTTCTGTCTCAGCCTCCCCAGTGTAGTGATTAAAGGTGTGCATCACCATGCCCAGCCTCTGTTGATTTTCCTGATGACTAATGGCTTTTCCCACCCACAGGGTCCCAACCTGATTATCAAACAGCCAGATGAGTTGCTGGACAGCATGTCAGATTGGTGCAAGGAGCATCATGGGAAGGTAACATTACCAATTAACAAGAGTGCTGCTTTGGGGATCACAAGCTTGTTGCTCCCACATCTGAATCCTGTGCCCTTGGTGGATGGTGTTATGAAAGGGTTAGAGGAAGATGGCTTGACAACCCCGGGCAGCTGCTTGCTCGTTCACTTTTCATCTTTGGGACCTCTCGAGATCACCTTCTCCTGAATGTCCTCTTTTTCTCTCTTCTGCATTCAGTCTGTCGCGAACACATTGCGGAATTCCAAGTGTTACTCAAGTCAGTCTTATGGATAAGGTTAGACCTCGACCCACAGAGAAGGGGACTGCCGCTCTCTTAGCTGTCAGAGATCCCAGCCTTGGACTCTGAGCGCCATCTTTGCCTCTCTCTTAGCTGTCAGAGATCCCAGCCTTGGACTCTGAGCGCCATCTTTTCTGACTGTGTGGAAGTGATATTGGCAATCAGGAACATACCTTAATTTGGTTTGGAGTCTTTAAGAAACAGCACTGGTGTAAATATGGCAGTTTCAGTTCAATCTTGAGCCCCCCACCCCACTTCAAATTGGTCCAGCTGTGGTTATATCTGCCCATTTTTAGAAGTGAAGTTTCATTTCCGGATGCTTTTGAAAACTGACTTCATGTGTTTGTGGTGGGGCTGGGGATTCTCTCTTGCAGTCTGGTCTTACCAAGGCAGTGAAGGAGAGTACAATTACATTGCAGCAGGCAGAATATGAGTTTCTGTCCTTTGTACGACAGCAGACTCCTCCGGGGCTCTGTCCACTTGCAGGTAAAATCCAGTCCTATGTCTGTCTTGTAGATAGTCCTCTATAATAGTGGTTCAAGAGGCCAGGGTAGCTCCAGAGTTCCAGAGAGCCCAGCTGAGGCAATCCTTGCCTTCCACCCACCTTGGTTTTTAGGAACTGTTTGAGTATACGTCTCACTTTTGTGTGTTGGTGAAATGGCTCGGAGCTTGATCTGAGCTATGAGAAACTCAGACGAACTCAGCCAAAACTCCCCCCCCCCATATTTTTATTCTGGAAAAAACTTCCAAATGCTCAGAAAAGTTGGATCTTGTCATCGTTAACCTTTGTCACATTGATTTTCCTGGTTTTTTTTTTTCTGCTTTTGGACATTTGAAAATAAACTGCAGGCTTTGTGATACTTCCTTCCCAAAGTCCCCCTTAAGCAGCTACTAAGAGTAAGGACATTTTTTCATGTAACACAGTATTATTGTTGCATTGGAAATTATTAACACCATTTAAGGATATCCGTGGTACCCAGCCTACATTTGAAGCACCCTAAAGTGTCTGTTTTTGAACCGAGATTTAATCACTGCTCGTATATATTTTATTTGGCTATTTTGTCTCTAGTTGGTTACTCTAAAGTCATTGACCTATCTCCCCCCACCCCTGCCTCACCCCTGTGACATTGACTTTAAAGAGACCAGGGCTGTTACCGAGGCTTTTTAAAGGGTTGTTTGTCAGAGGAAAGGGAATGTTCTGGGAGGGCGTGTTTTCACTTGTGTATGTAGACTGAGAAGGTAACTTAACACTTGAAATACAAAGAAAAGTTTGGGCATTATATGTGAGATCATATATTGTATCATTTTTTCCCCTTAGCCGATGCGGCTGATGTCTATTTTTAGTTCTCGTTTAAAATCCAGTGTTTATAATATAAATCATTGTATGAAAACATGAATATGGATATGATTTGTAAAAATATTGGAATGTAAAATAAAGGTTTATCTACTATATGATTCAGTTAAATTTTTAGTGTTAGTGTGGATTTCGTGACACTGGGAACAAGTTTGCACATCCAGTATGAACTTGAAAAGTGACAGATTTAAACTCTTTAAGTTCATGGAATGCTAAACGGTCATTCTGCCCAGGAGAGGTCGATTCTGAGTTTATTGTGAGCTAGACTGATGACCTGCCGGGGAATCCATATTTGTAACCTAATCGGAAGTACTCAGATTTGATGGCGACATCAGTTTTTAGGAACTGTTTGAAAAAAAATTAACTTCCATCTTAAATATGATCTATGAATGTTTATGTCATGCTGTACACTGTTAGAAACGCGCAGATGCGGTATGCTTCGTGTCTTTCTAGGGAATTCAGTTCATGCAGATAAGAAGTTTCTTGACAAATACATGCCCCAGTTCATGAAACATCTTCATTATAGGATAATTGATGTGAGCACTGTTAAAGAGCTGTGCAGGTAAGGGCTCTGTTTAGGATCTGTTCTATTGCCTCCTGTAGCATGTCTTAATGGAGAATTTGTACAAAATAGTTGAATAGACTCGAGGGTGCTGAGTGGGTGTGTGTCTTCCTCATCCCAGTCTCATTTGTACGGGTTCTTATTTATTCGGAGTGGTGAGGCGTGGGAGAAATGTCAGAAGTCTTCCACACAGATGTCATTAAAGCTTTGTCTTTGGCCTACCCACTGGGAACATAGAGACGAAAAGCCCTTGAGTAGCTCAGTCTAGTGAGTTGACAGAGGTGTAAAAAACACCCTAAAAATAAACTGCCTGGTGACTTGCGTGATGGGAATGTGCATGCAGAATATGGGGGCCAGGGAGAGCTCAGTGTGTTGGAGGAAAGGGGGCGTCAGAAAGTTTTACCCAGCACACAGCCTTTTCAGTGAAACTGAAAGAGGTTTGAATGAGAAGAGAGCATTCCTGAATGCAAGCAGAGATAGGAGGAAGCTAGGAAACTGAAGGCACAGGGATGCTGGGATGTAGCGCAGTTAGAGCGTTCGCCCAGCATGCAGGAAGTTCTGGCTTGGAGCCCCCAGCACAGCATACACAGGAATGTTTTAGTGCTCACCTGTAATTCCAGCCCTGGGGAAGATGGAGGCAGGAGGATCAGGAAGTCAGGAAGCCAGCCTGGCTACATGAGATTCTGTCTCTTAAAAAATAAAAAGGAGAAGAAAAAAGATGTATGTTCAAAAAATTACAGATTATTTGTTAATGTTGAAGTGGAAAGCTTGAGATTGACAAAGGTGAGGTGAGACCAAGGCTGGACCATAAAGGGCTGTGGGCCTGCTCAAGATGTTTGATTTCGTCTAATAAGGAATGCAGTTCCTTTGAGAAAGTGTTAACAGAAGGGTGAGAAAAATTGGATTGTGCCGCATAAAACGTAGTAAGGAAAGCAGTAAGGGAAGAAAGGGGCCGGGTATCATCTCAGGGACTGAAAAACAAGTGAGGGAAATGGCCATTGGGTACTGGGAAGGGATAAAACATTTGCCAAGGTCAGCAGACATGATGCTTGGTTCTTGGATGAGGAGGAAAGAGAAGCCAGAGAAAGGGTTAACATTTCTGGCTGAAGCAGCTTAGGTGGAAGACCTGTTCCTAAGAGGAGCGACTAAGAGTAAGGGCTGCATTTGAGGGGAGGAGGGGAGGATGTGTGGTCTTCTGTATATTAAATTAGAAGTGTCTGGTGGGTCAGGTAGAGATGTCCAGCAGGCAGTTAGATTCATAGGACAGAAGTTGTGGTGGCGAGGACTGGGTTGATGTGAGAGACTTAGGAGTCCTCTATATTGATAGACTTGTTTAAAGAGTTTCTAGTGTAAAGAGAGGAGAAGCCTTTTCCAGTGTTAATGACTTGAAGAGGTTTGGGATATAACTTAGTTGGTGGAGCCTTCCTTAGTCCGTGGGAAGCCCTGAGTTCGAATCCCCAGCACCTCAAACCACACAAGGTGCCTGTGATCGTGGTCCTCTGGAGGTGGAGGCAGGAGTCCAGGAGGGCAGCCTGGGCTACCTGAGACCCTTTCTCAGACAAACAAAAGCCAGTAGACAGATAGATGACTTGAAGGTGATTGCTCAGTGTGCTTGAGACGGCTTCCTTTGAGAGTTTATAATTTTTACTGTGTATAGACGCTGGTATCCAGAGGATTATGAATTTGCACCGAAGAAGGCTGCTTCGCACAGGTAAGATTGGGACCTTCTGAGGGCTGCACACACCTAACCCCAGTCCTGACTTAAATAATAACCTCTCTTCTATTCTTTATTGGGCAAAATAAAGTCGTGGAAAGATAGCTTTCCTGCAGTAAGAGTCCCAAGGATCTGGCTAGGCTTCTAGATTGTGTTCTCAGCATGGTTGTTCTTTGGCAGGGTTTTGTTTTGGAGGGGGGGTGTTTTGAGCCATATAATCTGTTACAATCTTAAAGCTTGGTTTGGAAGTAAGAGGAAGCAATTTGTGACCTTTGTAGAAGCTAGCACTGTTAGCTCTCTTCTTCCAGAGGATGCAGGTGTGTGGCCATCTGAAATCAGGACACTGTAAACTTTTGTATTAGGCCATTGTCCTACCTAGATACATTGCTTTTTGGGTGTGTCTGTGCTTGCAACCTCAGGCCCACACTGTTTCTTTTACATTTTGGAGCCATTTAGAAAGAAAAGCCGACTGGGGAGGACAAAGAAAGCATTTGGTTTACTGATTTTACTTAGTCGATAACATTGAATACTGGTCTACTTAACTGGTACTCTGTAGTGTACAGTTTGAGGCATCCCAGAAAGACCAGTCCCTGAGCTAGAATGGCCTTCTATTGTGTTCACAGGGGACGTCCCCAAATGATAGTGTACTACGTCAGGTCTCAGATACTTTATCAGAAACAATGGAGGTTTGGAATTTTTTGGAGTTTAGACTTTTTCAGATCTTACTGGTTTTCTTTTTACATTACTTGTGTGTGTACACATGCGCACACGTGTATGTGCAGATATGGTGCATGGGTGAAGATACGGAGGCGAGTTTTAATAGTTGGTCATGGGAGTGGAACCCGGGTCATCAGGCTTGACAAAGTTATCTTTACCTACTGACCCATCTCACCAGCTCCTTTTCAGTTTAGGAAGCTGATGGTCAGCTACATTGTTCATCTTCATGCCCCTAAGTAGATCTGAAGAAGACTTGCCTCTGTGATACACTAGACTTTTCTACAAAGAAATGTGGCTGTTCACGCAAGATGGCGTAGCTCATAACTATATGTAAACTTATGCCAAGATTGGGCCCAGCTTTGCCACACTGCAGGTCCTAAAAATGCTTTGAGAATTCTAATCTGTTTCTGGGTTCAGTATTGTGATAAGAGATTATGCATTGTTGGGGCTGAGGAGATGCTTTAGGTGGTAAAGCACCTGGTTCACCAGAAGAAGCACAGCGACCTAGATTCCATCCCCAGAACTCACAGTGACGTGCTGGGTGGTGCACACTGCTCTCAGCTCTGAGGAGGCAGAGAAGGGACCCCTAGCATTCCATGGCCGGCCACTCTAGCCTAGTTGGTAAGCTGCAGGCCAACAGGGGACCCTGTCTCAAGAGTGGGTTGGCATCCTCAAGGGTGTCATCCTTGGCTGACCTCTGACCTACAAATGCATATACACATAATGTGTGAAAAATGTGTTGTTAACTAGAGGGGATATATGTATGTATGTATATCTCGAAATGATACTTCAAAATTATTTTTGACAGTACCATACATATTTACAATCTCAATCATATCTACCCCTAATTCCCACCCTTCCAAGCATCACTTCATCCCTCACTTCCCTTCTCCTTTGAAAGGTCCCACTCCTAGTTTTATGGTTTGTGTGTGTGTGTGTGTGTGTGCATGTACACATTTGGGGTTGAGACAAGGTCTCTCAGTATAACCCTGGCTATCCAGGAAATTGCTATCTACACCAGGCTAGCCTCAACCTCCCGAGTGCTGAGTGTACACTACCACACCCATTTTCCTTTTTTTTATTTTTTGTATAACCCACTGAGTTCAGCTAGTGCTGCCTGCTCATGCATGGATGTGGGGTCATCTACCAGAATATGAGTGGCCCTGCCATGAAGGAAAATGACCCCCATCCCAGCAGCCATCACTTGCCAGTAGCTCCTCGGCTAGGGTGGAAGACTATATTTTTGAGTTTCGATTCTCTATCATTCCTATATGACTTAGGAAGAAAGTGGATTATTGCCTTTGTCATGGAAACGAATACCTTAAAACCCATGCCAGCACGGATGGGCGTACACTGAATCCTCTGGAAGAGGCCCTGAGCCTACCACAGTCGTGGTTACCTGACTTCTCAGGCTTCAGCAGCGGAGAACAGCATGTCAGGGAAGCAAGGCTGCTAGGTGGAGGCAGGCTGCCACTGATCATAGCACACATTAGCATAGAGAGGAGGCAGAACCCCCTTTATGACTAGGTACCCTCTGGTAGTCTGATAATTGGCCTTCATTAGGATGACTGAGTCATGAGCTGCCAAGAGTTTGAGGGTATATTCTGTTCAGGGACACCCTGAAGTTTTCCATAGTGTTTCCCAGACTCTGGTTCGTGGGCTGCTGGTAAGTATTCCGTGAATGAGCTTGGCTACGTTGCAGAGATAGGATATGCGTAGTACAGGTTCTTCCTAGGAATCCATGTACATATTAAATTAGTACATGTTTTGGGGAGAACCTCAGAAAGGAAATGGTTAACTTCTTCCTAAAGTCATTTGAACCTGAGATTCCCTCCGCCTCAGACACATCATAGTCCTCTGAAATAGTGGGGATTTTTAATCTCCTACATTTAAAACATAAAATAAAGCCAACGCCAGCACTGGTGGCTTAGTACCGCTAGGGTGGTGCTTCTTGCTGCTCCTTTCCGTACCCGCTGTGGCACTCACACTGAGTGGTTCTGAGGTTGCTCGTAAGAAGCCACGATTTTCATCTCTAGGGCTTGGGACATTTTTTTTTTCAGTGTGGTGTGTTTGCTTGTAGGGCACTCGATGACATTAGCGAAAGCATCAAAGAGCTTCAGTTTTACCGGAATAACATCTTCAAGAAAAAGACAGACGAAAAGAAGAGGAAAATTATAGAAAATGGGGAAAATGAGAAGACTGTGAGTTGATGCCAGCTCCCCAGCTGCACGGCCCACCTAGTTCTCCAGAAGCCCCCTTCGTGTCTCTCTCCTGCTGATGACTCGGCAGAGCACCTTTTCTAAAGAAAAACACGTTTCCAGTTAACTTTGAATCTCCAGAAGCCTCAAGCAGACAAGACATCACGACTTGTTTCTTCTAACCTGCTGTTCCCATTATGACACAGCAACTCCTTTGTAAGCTTCAGGCCACGCCCACCCCCTCAGTCCACATCTGCCTTTGCTTATAGGCCATTCTTTTTGTTTGAGAAATGAAAAATAAAGCTAGTTCTATTGAAATGCAACCCTTTCTGTACCAACTATTCTTTAGTAATTTGGCCATTTGGGAAAGATTTTTTTTTTTAAGTAGTATGGCTAAGGCATAAATCTCAAAACACGGTTGGATTAAGTTGTGTGTTTCAAACAGGAAGTGAATGTACTCTGATGCTTTACACATCAAGAGTTGGGTGAGGGGCTAGGTTGTGAGAGGATTTGGGCTCATCATTATCCAATTAACAGCTCTGGGACGGACTGCGCTCGCCACTATGTTAAGAAATCCAGGTAAGCACACAGGGTTCTGTAGCAGTCCTGAGGCTTTATGGGCTAGAAAAGATGTATAAGGCAGTCACCATGTCACGTTTATAGACTAAAGCTAGCCTGTGGCTGTAGGTTAGCAGCCAAGGGGGGATTTCAGTGTAAATATGTTAACTTCCCAATTTAGCTTGTCAGGACCACAAGGACTGAAATGACTTTTGCTAGTGGGGGCAGTAGGGTCACCTGTAGAAGTGGCCTAGTTTCTTTGGGCACCTCATTCTGACAAACAGTTCCTAAAGGCTGTTAGATTCCGGAAAGGCCTACACGTGCCCTGCCTCTCACTGAGAATCACTGGAAAGAGACTTTTATGATGGTCTCATACCTAATATAAGTTTGAGGGGCTGGAGAGAGGGATCAGTGGTTAAGAGCATTGGCTGCTCTTCTAAAGGACCTGGCTTGATTCCCAGCACATGTATGGTGGCTCACAACCATTTCTAACTCTGGTCTCAAGGGATCTGACACCCTCTTCTGGCCCTCGAGGGTACAGGATGAGGCACAGATACGTGTTCAGGCAAATACACATAAATCTAAAAAAAACCCAAAACAATGTTTGAATAGATAAAGGGGCTTGAGAGGTGGCTCAGCAATGAATGATGCACTCTTTCTTTGCAGAGGATCTGAGTTTGGCTTCCAACACTCTTGTTTGGTAGCTCACAACCACCAGTAAATTCAGCTCCATGGGATTCAATGCTCTTTTCTGGATTCTGAGGTCACTGTACATAGACACATGTGAAAATTTGACTAGATCAACAGTTCTCAACCTGTGGGTTGTGACCCCTTTTGGGAGCTGAAGGACTTTTTCACAGGGGTGGCATATCAGATATCCTGCATATCAGATATGTACATTATGATTCATAACAGTAGCAAAATTAGAGTTATAAAGTAGCAGTGGAAATAATTTTGTGGTTGGGGGTCACCACAACAGGAGGAACTGTATTAAAAGGTCACAGTATTAGGAAGGTTGAGAACCACTGGACTAGATGAAAACTTAAGTCCACAGCTGTATGTGACCTGTGTTATTTCCGTTCTCTGACATGGCATATGCCAACATCCATGCTTTGGAAGACCAGATCAGGTAGTATGAATAGGATTAGGGCTTCTGTCTCTTCAAACACCTGCTGTACCGGTAAGTTCAGGTACCCGAACCTCAGTTTCCGTGTCTGTAGAGGGAGGGTGATGTCACGTGATAATGACATGTGACTCACGAGTTGTAAGACTGAAGCTGAATGCTGTGGCGGGAGGGCCATGCTCTGTGCCCGTGACACAGTAAGTACCCATAATGACAGCTCCCTGGTACTGTTGAGGGAGGCTTCGTGTTTCCACCTAAAGTTTGCCACACGGTCTCTGCTGTTCCTTTATTCCTCAGAAACGCCACAGATTGTAATGCAAGAGTAAGTGCCAGGATGCCAGGAACCAGACACTACTGATGCTAATGGGGTTTCTCCACCCGCAGTGACCGACTGGTGTCCCCGTCAGTTTTAACTGTTTGAGCTATAACATTAAGTTAAAAGCAAAGATAAAACCCTCCCGGCATTAAGTCTTTGTCACACAAATGGGTGCCTACTTGACCTAGTCCCCTGTTCTGTATCTTCACTGTCAGCCTGAAATGAGGCCTGCCCGTATGACATTCAGTGGAATGAATGGCTGGCATCCTGCTCTGGCGCGAGTCCCCGTAGAGACTGGATGGCTCCATGACTACTTCGTTATCTTTCACCTTGCTTAGAAAATAAGGAGTTCTATGGAAAGTGCTGGCACTTTGGGTCTCTTAGGGGATTCCTGAAGCTGTGAAGTAATTTCTGTAACATGAACTGCAGCACAAATTGGTTTAAACATAGCGTCAGCTCAAAAACCTAACAGCATGTGTGCCTCGCAGAGGCTGCTCCTCTTGGGGCCTCTCACTGGTAGTTCTGTCTGAATGGTGATTATCCTGCAAGCCTTATTCCTGGGGTGATTAGGTGTATTTCCCCTGCAGAAGAATCGGGAGGTGACAGCACCAAGTGACAATCTCCTTTAGCATTCCAGCCACTGTACTGTGTGGCAAGAAAGACCCCTTTTCCCCCAACAGTGTCTTCATAGAGAGAAGATGCCCGAGCGCTCTCATTTACAAAATAGTACATCTGTTCAGAAAATAAAACCAGCCAGACAAAAATCTGACAAATGCAGACAGAAACTAATCTTTTTTTTTAAGACAGGGTTTTGCTGTATGGCCTTGGCTGTCTTGAAACTTACCACGTAGACCAGGCTGGCCTTGAACTCACTTGTCTACCTGCCAAGTGCTGGGATTAAAGGTGTAGGTCAGTCACCAGGCCCAACAAAACTGGACTTCTTATATACGTGAGCTGTAAAGGACAAAAGTAATAACTAGTCAAACCAAGTGCACGGATCTCCTTGTGGCTGTGCACAAGTGTCCCAGGCTCACCTACATAGCTTTGCATTTTGGAAAATTAAAAAGCAGTAGAGACCGTAGAAAAGTGGTTGCTGCTACGATAAGCCATATGCAGCAGATTGATGATGGCAAAAGCCATTATGTTCCATATCTGATGATGAGGGCAAAGGCAATTAGGCTATGTATTTATTGCTATGGGCTGAGCATCTGTTATGAAGATTGAATTGTAGATATTTAAGCAAAACCTATCGTTTTTTTATTTGTTGTTGTTATTTATTTTTTGTGGCCCATTTAAAAACAAAGAGAGCCTGGTAAAAATGTAAGCAAAGAGATCCTCTCTGGTTGAGCATCTGCTGTCAGGTAAAGGGTGATCAGCATCCAAAGCCCTGCAGAGGTAAGGGTTTGTCTGCATCCCACTAGAAAATGGGCTGATTCAGCATGGCAGGTTGAACATGGAGGACATGAGACATGGCTTAGTTGTCAGGGTACTTTAGTGAGCTTAGTTTTGCACATGGGTTGGTAATTTAGGATACAATAACAAGGGCGTCTCTAGGGGAACACGTGCTAGAAAATGGGCAACTTGAGCATGGAGCAGAAACAGTGTCCTTGTGCAAATGAACAAACTCCCCATGAGCAGCCCACCAGGATTCTTAGGGATCCAGGACACATTACATGACTTGGGTTGTATAACCCTCTGAATATGTTTTTATTGTTGTGGATCAGCACGCTTAAAAGTGACAGAAATGGTCAATTTTATCACACTTGCTCACATCCAACATGCATAATTCATTATGAATCATTTTCAGACTGATCCTATCTTCAGACCAGTATGTAGTGGAAGCAGCTTGCAGGAGCTCACCATGGGTACCCTGGCCTGTGGGCTTAGGAAAAGTGCATCCTCTTGGCTCTTCATCAGGAGCAGGAAGCAGGCAAGTTGGGATGGGGGTGCTTGCTTTTCTGTCATTGTCAAAGTGGTCTAAGGATATTTTTGTTAACAAGATGAGGGATGGTTAGCAAAACCCCATTTTTCAAGAGGGTCCAACCTCTTCACCCAGTGAGGTGGAAATGGAGATGCCTCTGAGTTGTGTGTATTGGAGAGTCTAGATGAATTCCTTTTACGCAATTTACAAATTATATGGAATAGCCAGACAGTGGTGGCACATGCCTTTAATCCCAGCACTTGGGAGGCAGAGGCAGGTGGATCTCTGTGAGCTGGAGGCCAGCCTGGTCTACAAGAGCAAGTTCCAGGACAGCTAGGACTGTTGCATAGAGAAACACCCTGTCTCAAAAACAAAACAAAAGCAAAATAAAATAAAATAAAATAAAAACCCAAATTATGTGGAATTAGCTAGTTATGGACATGCGTAATACGGAATATCTTTTAAAATGTGTGTGTGTGTGTGTGTGTGTATGTGGTGCATGCACACTGTGTGTGCTGGTGTCCCATGAATATGTGCAGAGGCCCGTGGAAGTCAGCCACCGTCCTGCTTTATCAATCACTCTCTGCCCTCTTCCCTTGATACGGGATCTCTCCCTGAACCTGGCAGTCAGCCATGCCCCAGAGATCTTCCTGTTTGTACCCCTCCCAGTGATGATGACAGTCGCTCATATGGCCACACTCTTGCATACACAGTAAGCACTCCGACCCACTAAGCCCTTTTCCATCTTTGTGTCTTATACTTTCCCCTCATTTTTTTCTATGCATTCCTTTTTTATCTTAGAGGTTCAAACATACTTAGTTGTCTAAGTCTATACTTTCCTGTTTTTAAGCGCTGTGAATGGGGTCACGTGATGGTCAATCATTTTTGTGTGCATAATTCAGAACCAGCAGACACGGAAAGAGCTGGGAAGCGCAGACAGTGGTGGCACTGAAGGGCAGCTGAGCAGGCCAGGAAGCTGCAAGTTTCCAGAGATGTAGGTGCCCTTCTGTTACTACCCCAAGGTTACTGCTTCCTAGAAAACCCCATTCCTCTTCAGCATTTGCTTTATGCAGCTTTGGATTTTCTCGGAGGTAAAAACTGTGCAGCATTTGAATAATCTTTGCAGCCTCTACTTTGCCAAAGAAGGCTGTTACAAACACCGTCTGCTGTCACCACCATTTCACAGATGAATTTTCAAACCCAGAGTGCGGATGGAAGTTCGGAAAGGAAGAACAGGTACTTTAAATGGGATGAATGTGATTTTGTGAAAATTCCTATTATGCCCTTTTTGTTCATTGTACTTTAACTAAAAAAAAATACAGATGTAATGTGTACCTGTCAGTCCCCAGGTTGGAGTTTGGGACTTAAGGGTGTGTTTATGTCTGGGATGTCTGTCTAAAGCCCTGCCATAGAAAAGTAGCGGTGTGCTGTATCATCATCATTATATTTTTACTATTATCATTACTTATTATTATTGTTATTATTATTATAATTGACAGGATTTCAACTGTGTAGCCCTGGCTGGTCTGGAACTTGCTATGTAGACCAGGCTGACCTGGAACTTAGAGAGATTGCTTACCTTTTGTTATGCCCAAATCCGTGAAGTCCCCCCAAAACCAACAAGGAGACCGAGTCCTGTATGTAAGAGCAAAGAGCCTTTATTTTATGCAAGTTTGCAAATTCAGTCTCTCCACATGTCCAACGTATTGGAATAAATGGAGAGCCCCGAGCTCAGTTAGAGTTGGGTTTTTATACTAGTAAAGGTGGGGGTCAGGGGTTTCTGAGGCTCAAGACCCCTGACTGGCTGACATTTGTCTAGGGGTGTCCTGGTGAGTGTGCTGGCAGATGATCCTATCTACAATAGTTGGAACATTAGGCACTTCCTTTGGATGGTCTGCTGTTGGGTGATGCTCGGGTAATCTCAGTTTGTGGTTCTTCTTACAACCAGGTATTGTTTCAGGGTAAATTACTGAGACTCAGGCCTCCATTAAACTTATTGATGGCTGAGTNGACCCCTGACTGGCTGACATTTGTCTAGGGGTGTCCTGGTGAGTGTGCTGGCAGATGATCCTATCTACAATAGTTGGAACATTAGGCACTTCCTTTGGATGGTCTGCTGTTGGGTGATGCTCGGGTAATCTCAGTTTGTGGTTCTTCTTACAACCAGGTATTGTTTCAGGGTAAATTACTGAGACTCAGGCCTCCATTAAACTTATTGATGGCTGAGTCCTACACTGGCAGGAGATAATGGTTGGAAGTAAAGCACTTCCTTTGGGTGGTCTGTTTCTATTTAGCTTATCATGGCTGGCTCCTACACCTTTACCTCCTGAGTGCTAGAATTAAAAGTGTGCACCACCACACCCAGCTATTTTAAAAATTATTTTCTTCTTTGATAATTTCACGTGTGTATATAATACATTTTGGTCATTTTCACCCCTATTACCCTTGCTCATCACTCTCCCACACCCACTGAACCCCCTCTTCCCAACAAGTCCCCCTCCTACTTTTGGATCTCTATTGTTTGTTATTTTGTGACCCATTGAATTTAATTCAGCTGCTCTCAAGAGCGTATGTGGGGGTTTACTGTAGCATGAACAAGATATCAGTGGCCACAGAATTAAATAAAAATGGTTCCTCCTACCCCCATTTATGCTGGAATAGGGAATGTATATCATGTGCAGGTTTTCTGAAGGTCATCACAGCTGCTGCGAGTTCGTGCAATGGCTATGTCATGTCCACACATTGCTGTCGTCTTACCAGGCTAATTGCTCAATATGGTTTTTGCACACTACAGAGTGAAAGGAGGCTTGGAAAACATCTCCATGGTAGTCTAGTTGAGGCACGATGGGTGTGGTAATGACCTGGGAAGCAAGTGTCTTAAAATGCTTTGTCCCTGTCTTCCTCACATCGGTCTTTCCAGGAGTGTGGCAAATTGGAGCATCCATCGACTTTGTATTCTAGTGGGCAGTGTGTGCACACAACGGAGCATCCATCGACTTTGTATTCTAGTGGGCAGTGTGTGCACACAATGGAGCATCCGTTGACTTTGTATTCTAGTGGGGAGTATGTACACACAATGGAGCATCCGTTGACTTTGTGTTCTAGTGGGCAGTGTGTGCACACAGAGGAGCATCCATCGACTTTGTGTTCTAGTGGGCAGTGTGTGCACACAGAGGAGCATCCATCGACTTTGTATTCTAGTGGGCAGTGTGTGCACACAGAGGAGCATCCGTCGACTTTGTTCTAGTGGGCAGTGTGTGCACACAATGGAGCATCCGTTGGCTTTGTGTTCTAGTGGGCAGTGTGTGCACACAGAGGAGCATCCGTTGGCTTTGTGTTCTAGTGGGCAGTGTGTGCACACAACGGAGCATCCATCGACTTTGTGTTCTAGTGGGCA
>LOJH01008996.1:0-11436 GCA_001685095.1 Ellobius talpinus
TTTAGAAATATAATATAGTATTTCCTAGAGTCTTGTACTTACAGAACCTGTTCAGTTTTCTTGATAGTCCCTATTGAGTAGTTATTTTTCCATCTGTCAGTATTYAMACATCCAGGGTCCCTTGAATTTTTCAAAGATGAGTGTTTTCCTGCGGAGATAAGAACAGAACCTCAAGAAGTGAAAAGTACAAATATGCCAGAAACAAGAAAAGTAAAGGAAGGGAAGGAAAAATATTAGAAAGAAAAAAAGACTTTAAATGTTTTAAAGAAGTCCTCCCCCCTCAAAAAAAAGTCTCAAGTGTTTTTTGGAAAATCAATCTTTGAGTTTTCACACACTAAAATCCGAGGTCATTTAGAGGAGGAGGGATTGGTCTTCAGAGGTAGGGAGGGCCCCTCTTCAGAGTAGTGTGGGGGAGGAATGAGGTTTGCTAAGAAAAACATTCTCTACAGGGACCAAAGCCTTTCTGAGCTTTCTTTTATTTAGGAAGTGCTTCCTTAATGAAGTGTGTGAAACCAGTGTCTTTTTCCTCTTTGCTTAAGTCACCCGCCACTATATTATTTCCATCAATCACAGGAAAGGTATTTTATGATGAGATCTGGTTAGATCTTTTGACTTTTGGAGTGTGGCTTCGTTATTGTCTATTTAAAAGATTGCTCTGTTTTTAGCTTTTCTAATTCTCCATTTCCCCTGAGTTTTCATTGAAGTTTTTAACAAAACTATAGAGATTGTGAAGAGTACTATCAGTTAAAGAAGTCATCCTTAGTTTCCCATTTGTGCTCCACAGAGAATGTAATATGTATCCTTCCAGTGTAGGTATGGGTATTGTATTGCTTTATGTGTTCAGTTTTTAATAATATTTATGTTAATTTCTAAGTACTTATGCATGTATACTGTACATATATGAAGATTCTTTCTCTTTTTTTCTAGATAGGGTCTCTCTATGTAGTCCTGGCTGTCCTAGAGCTATCTATGTAGACCAGGCTGGTCTCCAACTCACAGAAATACTTCTGCCTCTGCCTCTGCCTCTCAAGTGCTGGGATTAAAGGTGTGCACTACCACATTTGGCTAAAGATTCTACAACAATCATTTTTTTTCCATTTGTTCTTATTTTCTGACCTCTATCCATGTTGCTATATATATGCTCGGCCAGTTATGTTTTGTTAGTTTTGTTTTTGAGGCAGAGTCTCACTATATGGCGCTGGCTGGTCTGAAACTTGCTCTGTTGACCAGTTTGGCATTGAAGTCACAGAGATCTTCCTGCTTCTGCTTCCTAAGTTCTAGAATTAGAAACGTGCACTATCAAGCCTGGCCCTAGGCTTCCCGTTCTAATGATACTTTTTTTATTTTTATTTCATAGTATCACCACTCTGTTGACGGCTTTTTATTTTTATTTTTTTACTTTTTCGAGACAGGGTTTCTCTGTGTCACTTTGGAGCTTGTCCTGGAACTCACTCTGTAGACCAGGTTGGCCTTGAACTCACAGAGATCCACCGGCCTCTCTCTGCCTCCCAAGTGCTGGGATTAAATTTTTAATTTGCCATTAAAGACAAAACCATCAAAGAATTTAGGTATTGTGTATGTCTGTGTGTGTGTAGGAGTACTACTCCTTTTTTCCTTCAGTGGTTTGAATTTGTTTGATTTTTATCTAGAGTTTCATTTGAATTTTCTGTTTACTCCAATATCTGATAGTCATTATTTGAAGGAGGAAGAGGAATGAGGAAAACCTTTATGTAATTTTAATACTTCTTTTTACTGGTGTGAAAAGTGTTGAAAAATTTTTTCCTGTGGACCCTGTGTAGAATTTGATAATGACAGCTTTGCATTTTAATATTTTGCATTTTATTTTCTTTTTAAAGTCTTTTTTAAAGATTTATTTTTATGTGCAGTGGTGTTTTGCCTACATGTTGTCTTGTGAAGGTGTCAGATTCCTGGAACTGGAGTTATACACAGTTGTGAGCTGCCATGTAGGTGCTGGGAATTGAACTCATGTCTTCTGGAATTGCTGCCAGTGCTCTCAACCACTGAGCCATTTCTCCAGCCCACATTATATTGTTTTATATCTAATATCTGTTTTCCATAAACTTCCATAACTATTGAGATTTTTCTCTTCTATATAGACTAGGCCAGTCTTAAACTTGTGGTGATTTATCTTCCCAAGAGCTAGGATTATGGGCTGTACCACAATGCTTAGCTATTTTACTACTTTTTAACTACTTGGATACTTTAATTCACCAAATGTGGGACTGTTTAATGACCTCTGATCCGGTCTGTGTTGCCTCAGAAATTCAGTGTGTCCCAGCCGTAGCTGCTAAACCACTGGGCTGTCACTAGAAATATAACATATAAAAATGCAGTGCTACCTCATTATCAGATTCTTAGAAGAATCTATAAGGAAAGAAAATTTCAGAGCCTCGTCCTAGTAAAAGAAGACCAATATTCTGAATTCTGGAAGGTTTTCCTCATTCCTTTGCCTCCCTCAAATTTAATGACTTTAAGTGCTACAGATAGGAGTGGCATTTTTAAAATATGGTTTTACATTGGTATTAATTAGAATTATTTCATATGAATTTTGTCAAATATATTTTCATATATTTCAGTGACCAATGACTTTCATGTAAAAATTTTTTTGGCCTTTAATTAGCTGTGCTTTATTTATTATTGAGATGTTGAGTATATTTTTAATTTTGTACTGTGCATGCTTTTCCCCCTTTAAACCTGGATGCTGTTCAGAGGTTTTTAGCACTTGGAATCTAGAAGTGTTAGAGTGAAAACTGTTACTCTTCTTTAATAGCACACACTGCCTGTTGCAAGTGTCAGGTAGGACTTCTTTAACAACCAGTTTGGGGAGCAACCTGTCTCATGAATATATGAACTATCTTTAAGAACTCAGAAGAATTTATATACTTTTTTAACAGCCAGTATGACCTTGAATTGGAAACCATATTAATAAAACTAGAGTCCCAGATGTCTGTGTTCTTTCATATGTGTTCTCATCTTAGGGCGTGGTGCAGGTCATAAGTACTGGGTCTGGAAAGTACCTTACAATCAGGCGTATTCTCACTTTTATGTGGGTGAAGTATTCTTTCAAAAGTGCAAATGCAGTGAGGCTTACTGCCAGCCTGTAATCCCAGCACTTGGAAGGCTGGAGAGTGGAGAGTTTTAGATAAGCCTGGGCTAAACAGCCAGATCCTGTCAAAAAAAAAAAAAAAAGCAAAATAACAAATGCTGTCTATATGCTGAAATATATGTCTCATGTTGTTTACTAGGTGCTTTTATTTAGTGAATATTCTTCCTTATGCCATGGTAATCATGGAGTTGAGATGGAATTAGTAACCTATTCTTTGTCACATCAACTCCATATTTTATATTTTATGTTGCAAAGATCTGTTTGTTTGTTCGGTTGTTAAATGTAGGTGTGTCTGAGGGTAGTGTCTTTGGAGTCCAGAGTCATCAGATTGCCCTAAAGCAGAAGTTACAGGCAGTTGTGAGCTGCCTAATGTAGGTGCTGAAAAACTAATTTGAGTCCTGCAAGAACACTACTTGCTTTTGACCACTGAGCTGTCTCACCAGCCCATAGACATATCTTAAATCTTTCTTTAGAACACTAACACTAGCTGCTGGGTGGTGTTGGTGCATGCCTTTAGTCCTAACACATTAGGAGGCAGAGATAGCTGAATCTCTGTGAGTTCAAGTCCAGCCTGGTCTACAGAGTGAGTTCCAGGACAAATAGGGCTACACAAAGAAACCCCATCTTGAAACAAAAACAACCAAAGCCGGGTGGTGGTGGCTCATGCCTTTAATCCCAGCACTCGAGAGGCAGAGGCAGGCAGATCTCTGTGAGTTCGAGGCCAGAACAAAGTTAGTTCCAGGACAGGCTCTAAAAGCTACAGAGAAACCCTGTCTCGAAAAAACAAAACAAAACAAAAAACAAAAAGAACACTAACACTATGGAGTTTTCCTTCTGTTCTAAAAATTGCTTATGAATCTCTTTTTAGTCAAAAAATATTTTTAAACTATAGTCATCCTTTTGGTCTGTTTCATCTGGATACATAACAGCATCTATTATTCTGTGGCAATCAAAATATATTAAAGAATTTTCTTTTTAAGGACCAATAAGACGGCTCAGTGAATGGCAAAGGTGCCTGCTGCCAACACTGATGACCCGAGTATATTCCCTGGAACCCACATGGTGAAGAATAGAGCTTGCTCCTGCAGTTGTCCTCTCTGCATATGTGCTGCTCACACAGTAAAATACACACAAACAAATGCAAGAAAAGGGGGTACGTTTTCTGGGTGCTGGGTTTTGCAAAAGACCTGGGTTTCAGTTCTCAGCCCCCAAATAGTAGCTCACAATTGTTAACTCTAGACCCAGGTGATTCAGTGCTCTCTTCTGGTCTCTGGCAGGCACTGCACACATAGCACACATACATACATACATCTAAGGAAAAGACTTCATGCATATAAAATAGAAATAAATCTTTAAAACACAGTATTTAAAAAGCAAAAAGGGAACTGTTCTTTCTTTTTTTTTTGGTTTTTTGAAACAATGTCACTAAGTAGCCCTGCCTGGCCTGGAACTCTGTGTAGACCAGGCTGGCCCTGAGTTCACAGAAATCCACCTGCTCTGTCTCCCAAGTGCTGGGATCAAAAGCATGTACCACTACTGGAGGCCCATATATTTTTCTTATAATTGTTTTGTTTACATATTTATCTTTTAAAATATTTTACCTTATAGTATAAATAAAGCATGCTCAGTTTTTGGAAACTTAATAATAATAAGTACAAAGGGAACTCTGTTGTGCATTGTCAACTAGTTCCCATAACACAGGAGTCTTTTTTTTTTTTTTTTGGTTTTTCGAGACAGAGTTTCTCACTTTGGAGCCTGGAGCCTGTCCTGGAACTAACTCTTGTAGTCCAGGCTGGCTTCAAACTTATAACCATCTGCCTGCCTCTGCCTCTCTAGTGCTGGGATTAAAGGCATGTGCCACCACCATCCGGCAACATAGGAGTTCTTAACTTTTTTTGTCTTCAAGGATGTTATCATTAAAAACAAGTATTTTTCTCTGTTGGGGGAAAATATAATTATACTTTTATCAACTTTTTGGATATTAAAAGCATAAGCCTAAACCTTGTTCCTTAAAAATGCTAATTTTAAGAGGCTAGAGATGGCTCAGTAGTTAAGAGCACTGACTGCTCTTACAGAGGTCCTGGGTTCAACTTCCCAGCACCCACATGGAAGCTCACAACCATTTATAACTGTAGTCTAGTGGGATCCAGTGTCTTTTTCCAGTGTGCAGACTTACATGCTAATAAGACTTCCATTACATAAAATAAATAAATAAATCTTTTAGACTAGGTGTGATGGCACACATCTTTAATCCCAACACTCAGGCGGCAGAGGCAGGTGAATCTCTGAGTTTAAGGCCAGCCTGGTTTACAGAACGAGTTCCAGGATAGCCAGAACTACACAGAGAAACCCTGTTTCAAAGAATAAAACAAAAAAATTCCTAATTTACAGAGAGATAAATTTTTTGTTTGTTTTGACACAGGGTATCCTTACATATTCCAAGATGGACTGGAGCTTTAGTCTGTAACTATTACTGACCTCAAACTTATTCTCAAGCCTTACCTTTCCATGTGCTGGGTAACAGGCATCTGCCACCACAGGAATGTATAGAATTACTGTCACGTCTTTAAAGGATGGAAGTTCAGAAGGAAAGCTGAATTTAGTCACTTATTAATAAATAGGTTTGTTTCTAGTCTTCCATGTGCCAGACACTGTCTAGGTGCAGCAACAGAACACATAAATCTACCTTTATACAGCTTATTTTTCAGTTAGAGGAAACAGATTGTAAAAAAATATAGTATGCTGAATGACTTTATTTAATATAGAAAAATAACGAGGCAGGAATAAGACTGTGGCTGGGAGAGAGAATTGCATTTTAAGGGTGTCAAGGAAAACTCTCACAGCGGTGGTGACAATTAAGGAATCACCAGTTGCGGGGCATGTGCCCCAATAATCTCTCAGGGACTGAGAACATTATCCAGACAGCAAACTGCAAGTACAAAGCCCCAAGACAGGAATGAGCCTGTGCTGAGGAACTGCAACAAAGAAAAGTGGCACGGCTGGAACATAGCAAGTTTAGGAGATGGAGTAGAGATGAGGCCAGAGAGGTAATCTAGTACCGCTTGTGCAGGGCCCTTGGGCCATTGTATAGACTGTGGCTTTTACTCAGTGTGAGATGGGGTGACTGAAAGTTCCCTCGACTGCTGTGACAGTTCACAAAGCAAAAGAAAATCTGTATGTCCTGATCTTGCTCTTCCAGAAGCATTGCTTCTCATATAATTGGAGTGTTAAGTGATGGCTCCTGGAGAATAGTCACATGCATTAGACTTCAACACTTATGTCACTAGAGAAAACTCCTGAAATACAGGTCTTATATTGTAAAATTAAAATTTAAGTAATGTGATAGGATATTGGTCTGTAAATATTTATTCTTGGGTGACCCTGCTTTATTACTGACTTCTGAATCCTGAATTATCTTTGAAAAAGAGAAAAGTCAAAGGTGTGTTTTGTGGGAGACCTTTTGTTCACTGTTAAGCAGTAGAGGATAGCTACGTATCTATACACTGTAGTGTTACTTTAACCTTTTCCAGTATACGGGCCTAGAAATGTTAATTCTAGGAAATTAAAACAAAACCCAGAAACTTAAGAAAAAGTGAGAAAAGGGCTAAAGGTTTCTGCTTCAAGAATCACATGTAAGCTGGGCATTGTGGCTCATGCCCTTAATTTCAGCACTCAGGAGTCAGAGACAGGTGAATCTCAAAAGTTCAAGGCCAGCCTCTCCTACATTGTGAGTTCCAAGACAACCAGAGCTACACAGTGAGACCCTATCTTTAAAAAAACAAAAAATTCACACATATTCAGAGCCTTTTCACTTGAAAAAGTTGGGTATCTTCTGCCTGGAAGTTAGTCCTGTAAGGCATTTATCTTCCTGCCTTTGGGTTGGCCAGAACTCTCTCCCTTTGACTACTTCCATTTCAAAGAAATGCCTTGTACAGTGGTGCTCACCAATATCTGTTGGGATTTGATTCGACTTCTGCTCCTTGATACAAGTTTGTGAGATTTTTCTAAGTTTTATTTTTTTGGTCTCTGATTTGGCATCCTGTTTAGGGTGTCCTGTTTAGGGTGGTGGTTCTTTCTGTTACTAATAGTAACCACATTTGTCTTTACCAAAATCTGTTACAGTCTAAGGAAAATTAATTTCAGTCAGTGTGTTAAAGTTCATGTGCACACACTCAAAAGATTTCAAAGCTAACCAGAGATTTCCATATAAAGGAAAACAGGATCTTTTCTACCCATTCTTGCCTAGATTCTGTTCCCACAAGCCTAATTCCCTTTGCAGGATATGTGATAGATTATTGGAGAGGTTGTGCTACAGACAGTAGCAAAGATAATCTCTCCAATTTTCACCACAAATCCCTTTCTTTCACAGTATAACCTGGTCTTTTGTGGACTCCTTCTTGCTATTTCCTAGAACCATGGGATAAATGACTTTGTTTAAATGGGTATTGCTTTGGTGTAATTTAGCCACACTTTAAAGGCATATTTTATACTTTGTAATAATTTTTCTCAACAAAATTAACATGGGGAAAGTGATTTTATTTTTGCTTATAAGCAAGAGTGTTAGAAACACCTGGGTTTCTGACTTTCAAGTATACCCTTTTTAAGAGCTGAATAAAAAGTAGATCATTCAGACAAGAGCATTAAAATAGTAATTTTGTCTATTAAGTCCTTTTATCAGTCATGTCATTGCAAATGTATCACCTGATTCTTGTAAACTTTCCCTTTTAAGAACAGCCAAAGTAAGACATGTATGAGACTCAGAATCTAGTTAAGCTGACTCATCATTTCTATTTCCAACAGAGATTTCCTGCTAGAGAAGACAAATTAGAGCTTTCCTACTGATTTGACTTGGTGAGTTTTATGTAGTTTTATTTATACAATTTGATCATAAAGGGGTAAAGTGGAATGAGATGGAAATATTTATCGTGATTGTAAAATGCACTTCTTTAGTGCAATTTACTGTTTGATTTTAGTGCCTATGGAAGGTAAAATTGAAGTCATATAAAGAAAATATAGGTTTGATTTTCTTTTTAATGTGTATGTACTTGTATGTATGTGCATGTGGAGGCCAGAGGTAATCTGTCATCCTCAGCAACAGTATCCACCTCCTTTGAGACAAGGGTGTCTTATTGGCCTGGAGTTACCAATTAGGATAGTTTGGCTGGCCAGTGAGTCCCAGAGATCCCCCTGTCTCTGCCTGCCAGTAGTGAGTGCTACCATGGCCAGCTATATGGGCATGGATTCTGGGGATTGAACTCAGGTCTTTATTCGTACAAGGTAAGTGTTTTACCAGCTGAGCTATCTCTTCAGCCCAACCCAAAGTAACATTTTTGTAAGTGACTCTAATAATGGTTTTATTCTAAATATCCCTGCTGGGAATAAACTAGAAGCTTTTGATTATTTTTTCTGGTGACTAATATATACTAGGAAAGGATTATACATACTAATTATGGGGAAAGCAATTGTGTTTGAATTTAAATTTTTTTTGAGACATAGTGGTGCTGTATAGCACAAGCTGGCCCCAAACTCATCATCCTTTTTTTTTGCCTCAGCCCTCTCAAATGCTAGGATTATAGGTGTATACCAGCAATCCCAGCTGGGTTTAAATTTTTAATCAAGGGTTGATAATACATGATATGGAAGCAGTAGAGTAAGTAGAGCTCCTTAGAGGGTTAGGATTACGATTTATAAAGCAAAAAACCATAAGCAGTGTGGTGGCTTTTTGGGGCTGTAATAGGAGTTTGAGTTTTGAGTATTTTACCTTTTTGTATTGTACCTTAGAATTTAGCTCTTCAGTGTTGACTTAAAATCTTGCTACCAAAATGACTCTTCAAGTGTTTACTCTGTGCTCTGACTTATGCCTCAAACATCTGTGTATACTTTTACAGAGTCTTACTGGGCAAATGGGTATTACTGCATTTTAATCTTTTCAGAGCTCATCAGGAACTAAGAACATTCTCTTAAGATAGACATCCTGTTCAGTGTTCCTGTTTTGTCTGCCTATATGTTTTTACTTTCCCCTTGATTCAAGAATTTGGAATGCACACTGGTTTTCCTTTGTTCTGTTGAGTTTATTTAGATCCTTAACATAGCTCATTGCCTAACTGGACTGGCTGCCCATTGAGCCCCCAAGACTCTCCTTATCTGCCTCCAAGTGCTGGGGTTTCCAGTCTAGGTCCCCGGCAAGACTTTACCCAAAGAGCCATTTTCTTGTGAGTATTCCATCTCTCTCTCTCCCTTCTCTTTGCCCCCCTGATCTCCAACACACACACATACACCAGTATAGAGTCTCAGGTAGTCTTGGCCTCAAGCTATGTGACTGGTCTTTTCTGTTTTCACTTCCCAGATGCAGAAATTACAGGAATCTGTTATTATGCCCAGTTTATGGTGGTGCTGGGAATCGAACCTAGGATTTCCTGTATGCTAGGCAAGAACTCCACCAACTGAGCTCCATGCCCAGGCCAGAATATGGTTATTTTTGTTTGTTTGTTTAGTTTTTGAGGCAGGATTTTCTTTGTGAAACAGCTTTGATTATTCTGGAACTCATTTTGTAGATCAGTCTGGCCTCAAATTACAGAGATTCCACCATCTCTCGAGTGCTGGGATTAAAGGTGTGTGCTACCACTGCCTGACTGAATTTGGTTATTTTTAAGAAAGGCGATGACAAGCACAGTGAGCCCACACACGCATGTGTACAAACACACACGGGAGGGGGAGCAGGGAAGGTAACTCTTTGGTAGAGTACTTGCTTATCTTATTTGGAGAGGATAGGGCTTTTCCTTTCAAAAAGTATTTCTGAGGAAAATTGAGTTCCCTGATAGGTTGTAGTGGTTAATGTGAAATATAATGGGTTGCTTTTGTAGTATGGTAATACCCTAGAGTAGGTGAGGCTTTTTTGCTTCCAAGTTAATAAATTTACTCCTCACTCTGTATCCCAATGGTGATTCTGACTCTCTTTTATGTTCATTCTTTGGACTCCCTATGTGGTCAATTTTTGTTAGCAATAAATATTTTAAATGGTTTTTCTTATAAGACTGGAGGATACTATGGGTCATAGGCAGCTCTCTTTGTTAAATGAAATGAAATGATAGTGTTAGAGATAACCTTTCATCTATTTATGGTTTAAAGTTTTTTTAAAAGTATTCTTAACTATGTGTAGGCATGTGTGTCTGTGTGTAAGTATGTACACGTAAGTGCAGAAGCCTGTGGAGACCAAATGCTCTGATTCTTCTCTAAAGCCAGAATTACAGAGGGTTGTGATGCACCTGAAATGGGTGCTGGGAATTGAACAGGTCTTCTCTAAGAGCAGTGTGGCTCTTAATTGCAGAGACATCTCTTTAGCTTGTTTACTTGTGTAAAAAGTTTTAGGTCAGCTAGCAAGATGGCTAGTGGATAAAGGCACTTGTCCCCAAGCCTGATGACCTGAGTTGGATCCCTAGGAACCACATGGTAGAAGGAGAGAACCAACTCCCACAAATCGCCTTGTGCCTTCATACAGGAACCCTGGTATTCACTTCACCCCGTACATACTAAATAAATAAATATGAAATTTTTGCTAGAAATATCAAAACCCCCAAACTTGTTTGAATTTGAAGTTATGTTTTTTCTATTCTCTCTTCAACTATGCCTATAAAAACTTTATGCAGTAATCTATGTTTTCCCTCACATTTTGTTTATCTTGTGTGTGGGGGCACACATGTGAGTTTTGGGAATATTAACTAATACTAGGATTTTCTTTTCTTTCTACTTTCTCCTATTAAATTTTTTCCTTTTTATTTATTTTTTTAAAAAGAATGCAAACTATCTTTTTTTTCATTATACATACCAATCCAAGTTCCCACTCCCTTTCCTCCTCTCATTCCCTCCACCTACCCTCCCATCCCACCCGCATCCAGTCTTCAGAGAGGGTAAGGCACATTGCTTTGGTGATGTTCCCTCCCGACTAAATTTAGGCTGTATCCATCCAAAGAGAATAGGTTCCCAAAAAGCCAGTACATGCAGTATGGATAAATCCTGGTGCCACTGCCTGTGGCCTGTATGTCTGCCCCAGCCATGCAACTGTCAACCACTGTCAGAGGGACTAGTTTGGTCCTATGCTTGTTCCTTCCCAGTCCAGCTGGAGTTGGTGAGCTCCCATTAGCTCAGGTAAACTGTTTCAGTAGGTATACCCATCATGTCTTGACCTCTTTGCTTATATTCTCATTCCTCCCACTCTTCAACTGAACTTTGGGAATTCAGTCCAGTGCTCCTCTGCGAGTCTCTGCCTCTGTTTCTATCAGTTGCTGGATGAAGGTTCTATGGTGATATTT
>LOJH01008996.1:28045-44828 GCA_001685095.1 Ellobius talpinus
GTGGGCATTCATGCCAGCAGCACATTGTATGCAGAATAAATAAATAAATCTTTTAAAAAAAAAGGCCAACCTCAATATTTTAAAAAAAATCTATAAAAGAGTATGTATCAGCCAGATGTGGTGACACATACCTTTAATTCCAAAAGGCAGAAGCAGGTGGATCTCTGAGTTCGAGTTCCAGGACAGCCAAGGCTGTTAAACAGAGAAACCCTGTTTAGAAAAGCAAACAAATAAAAAAGAGTATGTACTATGTGGATACTTCTCCAGAATACATTTTTCTCTCACAGGGTTACTAAATGGCTCTCAACTTTTTAAAAAAGTATTTCCCCATGAGAAACTGAGGGCTGTCTTTTCTGGGATTAAAGAATTAAAAACAGAGTAGTCTGAAAAACTTTTTAAATGTTTTAGGCTGAGATAGATGAATGATTTGACAATTATAAAGGAAATGGCAGAGATGTAAGAGATGTGGATGCCCTTTTATTTTTGTCTAATTTTTAAAAGCTGATCCAAATTGATGTAGAAAATATTATTTTCAAGTTTCTGTTGAATCAGTCTCCTGGTAAGGGACTTAGACTCTAAAAAACAAAACCTAACAACAACAGCAACAGAAACACTTCTTCCCCTCTTGATTCTGATGTTTCCTGCTAGACTTCAGGAGCCATAAGGCTTTGAATCCACATTTGTTTCTGTGTTGGGCAGGTGTTTGCGAGTAAACCCAAAAGGGTTAGATGAAGAAAGCAAAGATTACCTGTCACTTTACCTGTTATTGGTTAGCTGTCCAAAGAGTGAAGTTCGGGCGAAGTTCAAGTTCTCCATCCTGAATGCCAAGGGAGAAGAAACCAAAGCTATGGGTAAATGTTTCTCTACTTTCACATCCAGTAACTTCATACACTGATATGCTATGATATGTGGATTTGAGCTGGTCTTTGAGTAATTCTAAATATGACTTTTTCATTCCAGAGAGTCAGCGAGCTTATAGGTTCGTGCAAGGCAAAGACTGGGGATTCAAAAAATTCATTCGTAGAGACTTTCTCTTGGACGAGGCCAATGGGCTTCTCCCTGATGACAAGCTCACCCTCTTCTGTGAGGTGAGTCCTTTTGCCCTGCTTTGAGACTGGCAATTCCCTGACCTGATGTGTATTGGTAGACTTAATTGTATTGTGTCAAGGATGTGAAATGAGAAAAATCCCCAAGGGGAGTGGTTCTGTACAAATGTTATTTATGTGACTGATTGAACTGCCTTATGATTTCAAGGTTGTTGGGCACCTGGGCTCTCTACTTGTTACTGTTCATAAGAACGAAGATTGTATCTGTCAGTTTTGAGTTGCTTGAGTCAGGATCTTCACTCTTTCTTTTCTTTTTTTTTGTGTGTGGGGCGTTTCAAATAGTATTTGGAAAGGCTAACACTTCAAGCTGAACAGTGGCTAGCAGCTGCAACTAAATTTGTGTTTCTTGCTTAAACTCTCTGGTTCCTTCTTGGGTGGCAAGTGTTTGGCTGGGTTGTTCTCCTTTTCTGCTCTTTGGACTAGGTGACTACTTGGAGGAGCTGAGTGTTCATGATTTGTCTTGCTGGAATCATTATGAAGTAGGAAAGGGAGGGGCTACTTTTTCTAGGGTAAAAGCTGTGGAAACTGGTAGCTTAGAAAGGGAGCGTCAGCTGTCATCATATTGAAGGGTCAGTGTCTCTCACCAATGGCCTAAGAGCCTTTGGAGAAGCTTAGAAAAATTTCTTGACCCAAGATCCAATTGAAAAGGGCTTATTAAAATGGGTACAATATATTGTAATGAGACATTTCCTGCCATTTTCCATACATGGAGAAATGCAAGAAACTTGGGGTAAATAAAAATTCTATCTATTAAACTGGAGTATTAGTGTCCCTGTATATTTCATAGTCGGGGAACTGCTTCCTGAGAGTAAAGCAAATGGTTTTGTACTTTCATGAGGCAGAGTTCAGGCAAATGTCACAATTGCCAGCTGACTCATCAAATAATAGGCTTGCGTTGTGTGTTAATGACCGTTCCAAAGGCATATCACACCTGTGTAGTCCAGGAACTTGTCCCTTAGAACTCTTGTCCTTTCGTGAAGCATGGCCAGTAGTAGCAGGCTGTGGATTATAACAAATAATTGCTAATTATTAGAAAAGTTTGTACACTGAAAAGGTAAAATTTAGTTTGTATAATAGCCATTCCCTCTCCATTTTAATTCCAGAGTAACTGAAAGAAATGGTAGAGTATCAGCATCTGAATAAATAAGTAAAAAGTGGCAGTTTTATGTTTAATGAACTTGAAATGTGAATTTCATGTAAGTCTTGCTAGTTGCAGGTCACACTCGTTTGCCTGAGTAGAACAATAAGAATTAACTATGGCTTTGTTTGAGGTTAGATGCTGTATAAACAGCATCAGTTTCAGTCTTTGCCTGTTGTCTGTCCTAGAAATTTGTGAGGTTTTTTTTCCTCCTTTGGTTTTTTTTATAAGCAGCTCTGTCTAGCCCAGGCTGGCCTCAAGATCACTCCTATCATTATGCCTCCTGAGTGCTGAAGATTTGCATTTCAAAAAAAAAACAAAACAAAACTTTAAGATAGTGGAAAATTCTAATTTTGTTGAAAATGAAAGCCGGTCTTCAAGCTTCTCTCTAAAGAGAATTTTCCTAAATATTACTGCTGGCATTTTAGGCAGTACTGTGACTCATATTGTAGCATTTTCAAGTCTACAGTGGGTCCATCCTTTCCTGGTGTCCCCATACTATTCCAGCTGCTCTGACCCCTGGATTGTGATCTGTGATTTGGAAACTTGTTTGGCCTGGGTTAGGGCTGAGGCTGAGTTCCAGCATTCTCTTTTCACTTCCCCATATGAAATTCTCTTAGGAGAAATCCTGTGGTTAAGTTTAGATTTGCCTTACTGACTTAGAAGGGAAGTGCGATGACACGTTGGAAATGAGGAGATGTTGAACGGGGAAACGTCTGCTGGGTTCTGCTGATGCCGTGGTTTCTTGCCATAGAACCAGGTGTGCCATCTGTTCCTCTCACACTTCCCAGTTGGCCACAGGTGCTGAGTGCTGCTTCTCGTACTTGGTCTTGTGCCTAGTGAGACTCGTTCCTGTTCCAGGGCTCTCTGTGGACTTAGTACCATTCAACACTGCAAGACGGTTGCGTGGGGTGTGTACTGGATATGTGGGTTTTTAAAATGTCTGCAATTCATCCAAGTTCTTAGCGCTTTTCACAGCTAGACCATTTTCATGTAAGTCCCTTTGACCTGTTTCTCTTGTATCAGTGGAATACTTATAAACAAGTTTATTTTAATTCCTGTTTATATTCTATGTTCTATTGTTTCCCTTATTTTCTAATTATTTAGAGGTTTTTATGAAAGGATATCCACATGGAATTTAGTCACAAGTACACACTATGCTGCATTGCTCCCTCAGTCTACGCCCAGATACTTCTTTGCTCTCCTGATGTGCACTGAGTGCAGCTAGTTCAGAGATTCTGGTGCTCCCAGAGGTCACAGGGAATCAGAAAGGGAAAGACTGAGAACCATGCTTGTGCCTCTTTGGCCTTTAATTTAGTGGTATCACTGAAAGTACCAGGTGGGTGGTCTTGTATGTAATATGCCACATGGGGTTCACTTTTAGTTCTTGATGAGTTTTTTCTATTAGAAAATATGGAGATTTTCCCAAGTTGCATTTGTTTAATTAACATACTTAAATGTTTTCTAAGCATTTCTTGAATCATCTTTATCGCAATCTTTGAGCTAGACTAGTTCTGTTTTCTTCATTTCTGTTACACAAGCGAAGCAGTGCCTCGGGAGGTCAGGTAATTTTTCCTAACATTGTACAGCAAATTAATGTCAAGGCCATATCAGCTCTCCATTTCCCGCTTCTTGTCGGCTGTGCTGTACTAAGTGGAGCTGAATGCCATTCACCCAAGAGAGCAAGGGCTCTCCCAAGTTTTCTTAGTAGAGCGTATTTACTTTAGTAATGAAAAGGAGAACATACAAAGCATGTTTAAATTAAATTTTTAAAATTTTCTCTTTAATAATTTGGGCCATAGGAAATCTTTGTGAAAATTTTCAGCTTCTGTTAACCCTTTCCAGTCACTTATATTGAAAACAAATATCCTTTAGCTATGAAGGTGTCGTGTGTTCCCCCTTCTTTGCCTATGCAGGTAGAAGAGTCCTCTTTGTAAGGTGA
Source organism: Ellobius talpinus (assembly GCA_001685095.1). NCBI lineage: Eukaryota > Metazoa > Chordata > Mammalia > Rodentia > Cricetidae > Ellobius > Ellobius talpinus. Next base: position 32,232 of record LOJH01008996.1, read on the forward strand.
CAGTTAAAACGAAATAGGAAACATCATATGAAATATAAACACCACTTGTAAAATATTCAGACATTAGCTTATGTTTTTAAAATATCCTTTCCATTCTCAAGAATAGACTATTCCTTTGGTTGCCTGAGAATATGTATTTTTGCCCAATTTTAAATAAATATGTCTATTCATATTTTTCTTTTTTTTAGTGAATTGTTGGTATGCATTAGTTATACTATATGGAACAACTAATATTTGCTTTTTCTTGACCTACAGAGATGTTAGCTTGCTATGTAGAATCTTGGTAGGTTATAAAACATGTTGATGAGGCAAACCCACACTGACATCTCGGTAACTAGAGGATAGCCTGTGTGCTGTTCCCGTATATAGAATACTTGTCCCCTGACCAAAGAATGAGGCAGTTACTTCACTTTTTATGTTATTCCTAATGTTTATGTGCCTGAACAATACATTCTTAAGATTTACTTGGTTTTGAGCTTTATAAAAAACTGATATGAGATTTAATGTTGTCATCTAGGACTTGCTTTTTTAAAATATTGTTTCTAAGATTTATACTTTAAATGCAACCACAGTTTATTTTTAGTAAAAGGGAAGGTCTGTTTTATGATTGTGTGGTTTGTTCTTACTGATTGACATTCAGGTTGCTGCTAGTCTTCTGCCGCAAATGATGTGCTACGCTATAAACAATGTGTGACGTATCCTTATTTTTTCAATTTTTAATTCTGTAGACACTAAAGAGACTTACATGGATTATCCCTTTTATAGAGATGACTGTACAAGATTTGACAGTACTTAGTCTTTCATGGGTATTAAATATTTCCATGGATTTCCCCTTTTAGTGGATTAATATATACAAGGCTTGACAGTCCTTAGTTGTTCATGAAATTTTCTTTAAAATTTTTTCTTTATAATTTCCTTTTTTAAAAAAGAGAAGTTAATGCCAAACATGGTAGCCCACACCTTTAGTCCCACACTTAAGGAGGCAGAGGCAGGCCCATCTCTGAATAGGACAGCCTGTTCTACAGAGTGAGTTCCTGGAAAGCCAGGGCTACACAGAGAATCCCTGTCTTGAAAAACAAAACAAAACAAAACAAAAACAAAAAAAAGAGAGAAGAAAAAGAAGTTGATTTTAAAAGTGAGACCCTCCCATAACTTGAAACTTTGTAGATTATACAGTCTTCCTGAGACATTTTCATGCATTCATTTATAAAACGACATAAATGTCACAGTCACGTTATCTTCACAGCTGCAGTTCTGAATGAGTCTCCATAGTCAATTTTATAGACATTAAAAAAACTTTCATTTTTCTCAAAATGGTCTCATTTTAGCATCATCATTTGCAAAGGAAAACAATTCCTCTCTAAGTTAAAAGTTTGGGCTCTGAAGACTCATTTCTAAGTGCCATTTAAAATTTATTTTTAATTAAGCGTATTTAATGTTGGTAAGAGGTGCCAGACATTCAGGGCTCTGGAGATTCAAGCATCCATATATCTACAGAACAAGCCTGACTCAGGCAGTAAAGGTACATTCTCCTTCCTGCTGTGTTCCTGTCTGTGTCCAAAGAGGAGAATAGCCCTACTAGGGGGTGTCACAGTCTTTGGGCTCCACTCATTACCAAGCATGTCTCTAGCCAGCAGAAAGTCCACTGGTAACCATAGTTCATTTGAAATTCAGCTTAGCTTTTGCCAATTCATTTACCCAGTCTACTCAATTGCTATTAAGTGTTAATGATTTTGGGCTCCTGTCAGCCTGATTTAATTCAAACTAGAAACATAGTGCCAAAAGCTTTCTCCATTCTCTACATTGTCCATCCCTGGGGATTCCTGCCTTTCCCTGTGAGGAAGTAGGATTTAATTGGTCTTTTCCTTTTTTCCCCCCTAAATTAGTATTTAGAATTATAACTGGGAACAGACAACTCTCACTTTTAGTGTTAATATTATATCAAAGAAGTGAGGATACTAATATGAGAAAATGATTGAACCAAATTATAAATCTTACAAAAAAAAAAACAAGAGAGGATCTCTGTGGAGTGGTTTGTGCTGGGTCCCAGGTTATTAGAATATTGTTATAATCTGTTCCTGATAAATGTGCTCTGATGCTGAGCACATTCATAATTGATTAGCTTGACTGCCTCCTTGTGCAAGATCATAACAGTTTTAAACAAATGAATAAGTTTTTTGACCTGGTAGTAAATACCTCACTCTTATACAGAAGGGATTATAGGTCATTTGGATCAAGCATTAACTTTGCCTCTGGGTTTATGACTGCAGCTAAAGGATGACTTGCATCTTGAAGGTCAAAAGAAATCTGGGTCATCAAGGATGTTCTTAAACTGTCTTTCTCATGAGATTCTTAGCAGTAGAAGAGCAGGGAGTTAATTCTCAAGGCTTGAGTTCTGCTTGAACTTAACTTTTCTAACATGATGTGTTTGTTGTAGGAAACAAAACACAGTATTTGTTGGGTGCATGGCTGCTTTGCAGGATGTTATTTTTTTGTTTAATGACTAGCATATTTTATAATGTTAATGTGATTTGTAAGTCCTTATAACTGGTATCCTAACAGCCGACTTTCACTAACTCATCTAAAAATTTAGCTTGATTTCTGTCTAGGTTGAATTAATTTAACTAGTTGAAACATGCTTCTGAAACCAGAGTGGAAGGTTGGAGGAGCCTTCCATACAATTTGCATTGCCATTCTGTTCCAGGGGTATAAGTGCATATCTAAGCTGCAGTCAGCCATCTTGAATGTCATTGTCACAGATGACTGAATTCAGGTGTAAAACTTATGGTGTACTCACCCAGTTTCCCTACTGGAAGTTCTTCCTAGTCTAATCTTTATGGGTTGTGGGCCATCATGTTCATTAATCAAATGTCTTTGAGAAATGTCAGCTACTTACCAAGCTCTACAGAAACCACAGTTTATCTGTTTCCTGACTTAACTAAAATAAGTGAAATGCTTTTGGGCTTAAGTTACTAGATTTCTTTAGAATTTTATATGGTGACTGTAATGGTTTGGAAAAAAATGGCTCCTCAAATGGAGTGGCACTACTAGGTGGTGTGGCCTTGTTGGGGTAGATGTGATCTTATTGGAGGAAGTGTGTCACTGTGGAGGTGGGTTTTGAGGTCTCATATATGCTCAAGCCATGCCCAGTGAGACAGACCGCTTCCTGATGCCTACAAGATGTAGGACTCTCACCTACTTCTCCAATACCATGTCTACCTGCACGTTGCCATGTCCTGCCATGATGATAATGGACTGAACCTCTGAGCTGTAAGCCACCTCAATAAAATGTTTTTCTTTATAAGAGTTGCCAAGGTCATAGTGTCTATTCACAACAATAGAAATGCTAACTAAGGCAGTGACCTCTGTAGTAGCTCTTTGTGGGTATAGCCTTTCTTTTAAGGCAGGGTAAAGGGAATACTTGAAATTGAGCATTTGTTCCTGTCAGTTTCTCTTTGGTAGCTGTGCTTGGGTTTGCAAGGAGATGGAACTTATTAGAAACTGGAGAAGAACTTATTCTATGAGGCTGTCATTGCCTACAGTGTGGTATAAAAGTACGATTATAATAAATGGTTAATTGATTCAAAGGAGAAAGTCTTGATTTGTGGAGATAGTTTCAAGAAAATGTGTGGTATCTAAATCTTCTATTTCTGCACTGTGGCAGAAGTTCTCTCTCCACCTGCTGGTAACAAAGGTTTTGTTTCTGTCTCCTTATATTTCACAGGTGAGTGTAGTACAAGATTCCGTCAATATTTCTGGACAGAATACCATGAACATGGTGAAGGTTCCTGAGTGCCGGCTGGCGGATGAGTTAGGAGGACTGTGGGAGAATTCCCGATTCACAGATTGCTGCTTGTGTGTGGCTGGCCAAGAATTCCAGGCTCACAAAGCTATCCTAGCAGGTTAGTATTTATTCATGGTTCACTTTATAATTTTGATGCAATAGGAAAACTAGTAGCTGCAAAATTGCCTTTGGAACAACTTCAGCTTTTGAACTCTGCACCTAAATACATTTTCAAAGTTCATTTTCATTTTGGTATTTTGAGACAGCTTAGGCTGACCTAGTACTTACTATGTTAGCCCAGACTGTCCTCAAACTTTCAGTCCTAACCCCATCCTCACCCCCCGTCCCCAGTACTAGAATAATAGGCATATGCCATCATACCTGTACTTTATTTTTGTATTCTGAGGACAGTTCTCATAACCAAAAAGGCTACTTTTCATAAAAGTAGTATTTCTGGTTTGTCTTGAGTGGACTCTTAGGCTATATCATTTTAAAAGTGTAAATGGTGGTTATATAAAAATATTACATATCTTTGCATTGGGAAAGTAGCTCTTAGAGTACCTAAGAGCGGTGGTAGCTCCTAGTTGGGCTTTGGATGCACTGGAGAGGATTCTGGTCAAGGGAGTAAGTATTATCCAAGCTGAGACTTAGGCCTCATGATGGTTAATTTGTCTCTTCACTGTAAACATACAAGAAGAATGAGACTTGCTACTGACCCAGAGGATCAGGTCTTGTTCTATCAGGTTCTTGATCTTTAAGACCAGAAAGATTCACCCAGAGCAGGAACTGAGAGAAAGTTGACTTCACCTTATAGAAAATGGGAGTCATAGCTACACACTGCTCTGCAGAGTACAGAGCTTAAGAGAGTATTGTGTGGCTCTCCAAGTAACATACTTCTTCCCAGGACTCCTCTGTTGAGACATCTTGACTCCATCATTTCTAAGGTTTACTCTTGAAATGAGCTCAAGCTGTCTCATATGACAACTTCCCATTTTCTGCCTCAACTAGGTTGTCAGTGCTGAAGGAAGTGAGCAACTCAGACTAGTGTCTGTCTGTATAGTGAGGCCCTCAACATGTCTCTTTTTTCTTCTTCCTTCCTCCTTCCCTCCCTCCTTCCTTCCCTCTCTTCTTTCCCTTTCTTTCTCTTTCTTTTAATGTTTGTTTCTTGTATGTGTGGTACAAGCATGTTTTTGCACATGTCTATGCAAGTACATTACTGTGTGTATATGTGCAGAGCCCAGAAGTTGCATGTCTTCTTTTGCTTTCTACCTTACTTTTTGAACTGAGGTCTCTCAGTGACATGCAGTTTACCATTTTTACTGAGCAGATTGATCAGTGCGATCCAGGGATCTGAGGACATGGGAGGGACACACAGTTGGTCCCTCCCATGGCTCTCCCATGTCCTCCCAGTGCTGGTGTTACAGATACATGTCTGGCTTTTAAGTAGGTACTAGGGATCCAAACAGAGATCCTCGTGCTTTGTACAGCAAGCATTTTATCTGCTGAGCCATCTCCTCAACTCAACTCCCCACCCTGCCCGACCCCCAGTGTATCTTTCTGTAGATGCAGTCAGCCTCCTTCTTTTTCCCAACAGTAGATGTTTCAGACTTCTGTCATCCCCTCTAAATTCCTCCAACTCCTAAAGGATGCCTTTGCCCACATTTCCTTCCAAGAAGCCCTCTTGTAGGAGCATCTTTGACTACTGTTTCCTCACCTGTCTTCTCAGTGGCAAGGAGGTATCCCTAACTTGAGGATGAATGGTTCTATATACTTCTGCTCTCTGAGTCTTGCCCTGCCTTCCTAGAAACCTGGTTCTCTCAGTGCATGTGCTCTTTTCTCCACATTCTCTGAGCTAAATTTCTTGAGGTAGCACATTCACTGTCTGCTTCCTTTCTACACGTTGTCCTCATTTCACCTCCTTGCTAGGAAAGAATTTTCCAAAGTTATGTGAACTACCTGATAGCTACTAAGTTGGAAAGGCTGCAGATCATATCCTAGTTGACTCCGTGCTCCAGTTTTCTCCTGGTTCTTTGACTACTTTGTTCTTTCCCTTTATGGTTCAGGATATCGAACTCTAGGCCTCACATATGCTCAACAAGCACTCTATCGCCAAGCTGTATCTCCTGCTTGCCCCAGCTATTTCTCCTGTGTGCCTTCCCTCCCTTTTCTTCACCTATTCCTTCGTGTAGCTGTCAGCCCTAAGAGTCTGCTTCAGTATTCCCTCTATTCTTGCTGGGAATTCTGTTCCATTGCCTTAGCTGTGGTCTGCCTACTGATGACTTTCTAAACCCCACCTGCTGCTGTGGACCCTTCCTTTGTATTAAAGTACCAGTCCATGAACACCATATAGTCTGTAATTCTGAGATAAGATCAGAAGGTATAAATAACCTTCTGAAATAGATTAAAATACTGAGGTTCACATTCAAAATCTTAAAAAGTGGGGAGAAATTTCTGACCAGGCTTACCTCACACTCAGAATTCTCTTACCTTACACTTAATGCATCACTATGCCTCGTTTATTTATATTTTTTGTAAAAAATTTATATATATATATATATAAAGCAGGAGAAGCAGGGGTAAATGGTTCAGGTTCAGAGAGTTAAATGATTTTACCAAGAAAATGATTAGAAAATGGCAGAGCTAAAATTAGTTCTTTCTGATGTAAACTAAAGGCCAAAAGATCTAGGTCTCTGCCACCATCCTACCCTCTCTCTGTCCTTCTGCTCTTAGGTACTGGGTTGGAAGTGTCAACTTTGGCCTCAACCCCTGATTTACTCAACAATATGAAAAAAATTGAGTTCTTTATTACTGTTCTGGTTGGAATTAAGTCTACTTATTTTTTGTGTGTATGTGTGGTGTTTCATGGGTGTTCATAGAAAGTACGTGGACCATAGCACTGTTTCTTGACCTTTTGTCTTCATTCCCATTTCTAAAGAGGAAAAACTGAATTCTCTGTGATGAAAAAAAATTAAATGTTAAGGAAGATGGTTTCACCAAACAGGAAAGAGCATAGAACACATAGCTAGAGAGGGACAGGCAATTTGCCATAAATGTTCATTATCAAGCTAGTGCATGCCATTGAGCCCAGCTCTTGACCTTCTTCCTGTGTAGTCTCTATAGAGGTGCCAGTCATTGTTCCAGCCAAAAGTCCAGATATTAGAACACTCTGCTTACACCATGGAATACCTTCCAGTTTGAAGTTCAAAGTCTACACAAGTAGTATATATACCATTGTTCCCAATATAGATAAATAATTTCATTAAAATGTGGATGATTAAATAGAGCCAAAGAAATGTTTTGAAAACATATGTTTTATAATTCTGATGTGATTTGAGGCCAAGATCGGTTCCTTGGGAATGGAATAGGAAGAACAAAGATCATCATTATTACTGGGGTAATCAAGCAATTCCCATGTCATAACCTCATTGTTTCCCTCTCACTTTGTAGCTCGGTCTCCAGTTTTCAGTGCCATGTTTGAACATGAAATGGAGGAGAGCAAAAAGGTGTGTAACAGAATGGTCATGTGTCTTTTTAGCCCAGTGACTACAGTAAGACCTTTCCCAGTCTGGCAGATTTATTTTCCTAATTATCTTGTCTTGCCATGTTATTAAAGTGCTGTTTCTTGAACAGACACCTTCTGAGAGCAGGGAGTGTCCCAGTTGATGTGGACTTACTGTTCAGCAGATCATCTCAGTGGTTTGGGTTAAAGATACTAGAAAGTCCAGAGATTTAAAAAAAATCACATATATAGTTGTTTTGCTACTGTCTGTGAGAAAATAAAATAAAAGTAGTATACAATGATGGGCAGGAAGGTGCTGTTTACACAGCCAGGAGAGAAGAGGGAGGAGGCTTTCTATCCATGCTAGGTTTTAACTCATACAAGCTGCTTTCTTCACCAGAACTTAACACCATGAGTATAGTTTAGAATTGTGTTCTGTTGGAATGCTTCTCATTTTCAACTTTTCCGGCACAGAATCGGGTCGAAATCAACGATGTGGAACCTGATGTCTTTAAGGAAATGATGTGCTTCATCTACACAGGGAAGGCGCCAAACCTTGACAAAATGGCTGATGATTTGCTGGCAGCTGCTGACAAGGTAAGATAAGAAAGAATAGGAAAATAATCAAAGGGCCAGGTGTTCCTGTGACCTCTTCAGTTTTGTGAAAGGGCTTATGTAATGTATCATGGATGAAGTGAGCATACATACATCTTAATTGGGCAGGACGATTATTTATCCTGTTGTTCCAGCACAGTAGTAACCTTTTGGTGCTAGAGGTGTTGTGCTCTGAATGGTAAACTATTGGAGTCATCCAGTGGAGTGGAGGGGGATGTTTGATAGTCACCCTCTTCTTACTTTATCTTAATTTTAACCCAACAAGAATAAAGATTCAGGTAATGCTAACGTTTGGGTTGTACTTTATAATTTTCAAGATATTTTTTACTTCATTAACTTATTCAAACTTTATCAAAAAGACTGTATAGTCTTGGGCCTATGAGGTGGCTCAATGTGTGCTTTGCCTGAGGATCTGAGTTCAATTCCTAGAACCCACAGAGTGTAGGAACTGACACCCACAAGTTGTTCTCTGACCTACACACACACACACACACACGCCCCCCACACAAAACAAATAAATCAATGGATTTTTTGCGTGTGTGTGTGTGTGTGTGTGTGTCAGTTTTTTTGAGACAGGGATTCTCTGTGTAGTCCTGGCTGTCCTGGAACTTGCTCTGTAGACCAGGCTAGCCTCAAACTCACATAGATCCATCTGTCTTTGCCTCCTGAATACTGAGATTAAAGGCATGAACCACCACTGCCTAGCTTTTTTTTTTTGTCCTGTCTTCTTTTTTTCAAATAAATGTAATTTTAAAGAGAGAAACTAGCTGGACAGTGGTGACACATGCCTTTGCAGAGGCAGGCAGACCAGGCTGGACTCTAACTCACAGAGATCCTCCTGCCTATGCCTCCCAAGTGCTGACTGGAATTAAAGGTGAAGGCCACCACACTCAGTTTACTAATAGTTTTCTGAAGTAACAATAGACAGAATTCCTCCAACTTAGTGTACCCTGGAAGCATTTTTCTCAAGGATCACATCTGATAAAAGGACCTCAGAACACAATGGGAGCTGACTTCTGTTGTGAAGGCATGTGGAGCCCAATGGCTGCCTGCTTGTGTCCTGGGGCCTGTGCAGATATCACTTGTGAGGTGGCCCGGAAGACTGATATTTGCCCTGTAGAATTGCTCCCTGTGTGTTAGGCAGGAGCAGTTGATGTGGAAGAATTAAAAGGCTTACTTAGCTGCAGCAGTAGACCTCAGGAGAAAGCAAATGCTTGCTGGGGGTGCTACCTCTCCTATTGTATCCGAGTTCCAGTACTTTTCTGAAGAAGTAGCTCTAGCTAAGAATGCTAAAGCCTTCTAGTTTTTGCTATGAAGAATTGTCTCCTTATACCTCCTTTTGTGTCTGAGGACAAAGGAGGGTGCCTAGATTTATCACAGAGGCTTTATCTGTGTTGAGCATTTTGGAGTATTACTGAATGTGAGGCATGTAGACCTAATCATTGCTCTTGATGAAGATTGGGATAGTAACTATTTTTGTTATCACCTTTGGAGACTTGATTAGTAGTTGGCAACATGAAAACTCCACACCCTTCTAGTCAACCTCATTTCTGACTAGGAGAAACTTAGTTTCATTAGAGATAATGAGAAAATATTCTCTTTAAGCTGGGTAAAATTAATACAGTCCAATGCTCATTTTTTTGTTTGTTTTGAGACAGGGCTTTGCTCTGTAGCCCCAGCTGCCTTCGACCTCACAGTCACCCTGAACCTTACTCAGTTCCTGAGTACTGGGTTTAGCTGAGTGTATCCAAACTTTCATAGTTACTATGGTTCTGTCTGACCTGCCTCTGGTTTCCAAAGAAGTGGTCCCTTGTTCTTATATACCTCAGGTCTTTATAACTTCTCTTTGAGGTCTTGTAAGAATGATGAGTACTACAAAGCCCACGTTTTATACAGAAAGACTGAAGCTCAAAGTTACACATACCTAGAGTCAAAGTTAAAAATTTCTATGTTTCTGCATTTTCATTCTCTGCCAAAAAGCTAATTGTGACCTTTGGGGCAAGAGGAATGGGAATTAGCCCGAATTGCCACTTGGATGTTGGTTTCAATGCAGCATGTTTCCTTCTGATTTTTTTTTAAAAAAATTGAATCCCAATAGTGCAATAAATTTATGAATGAGAAGTTGCCAGGCAGTGGTGGCACACACCTTTAATCTCAACACTCGGGAGGCAGAGGCAGATGAATCTCATGAGTTTGAGACTAGCCTGGTTTACAGAGAGTTCCAGGATAACCAAGGCTACACAGAGAAACACTATCTCAGGAAAATGAATGGGGGCAGGGGTAGTAACTAGTAGGTGCATTTTCAAATTCTGTTCAGAATTTCCCACTGGGTAGCCTTTGCTCCAAGCCCGTTTGAAAGCAGGCTTTACCTTTACACCTCTCTGTGAGTTTAGGAAAACAGGGAAAAATCTTTCATGGAAGGATCTAGAATTTACCCATCTAGAATTTACCCTGGAGGCTGAAACAGCTTCTTCTGAGCCTTTCCAATCTCCTGGGGACATGTGTAATTAGACCAAAAACAAAGCAAAACACGCTGGCCAGGCCTGGGAGACACAATTTCAATCTCCTGAGTAAGTGCTGCCATTAGACAGGGTTTTCAGAAGCATAATTAAGAAAAAAACTTTGTCCCCCAAGAGACAGGAGTGGCTACTTTGGTCTAATTATGCAGGCGGGATCAGAGCTATTCACAGCAGAAGTCCTTTTAAAAGAATGTGTAAAGAAAGGCAAGAGGAACAGTCTAGTAGCACTGCAGAAAAACTGAATGTCTACTCGACTTTCCCAGCACCCTCGTCTCTTACTTGTCTAGTGCCATCCCCCTTTTCCATGGAAACTGTTTTCCAGTTACTCAAATGTAAGAAATTAAACTGGCACCAAAACCAATAAAGCTCCATTCTGCTTCAGGAGATCACAGTGCCAGCAGGTATGCCTCCTTGCCTGAAATTCATAATAAAATTGTCTTGGTTTGATTACCATGATTCAGCCTGGAGGGGCATTGTGTCATGATTCTGGGGTCTGAAGGTGGAGGCTCTGTAGAGAGCCTGGAAAGCCTCATAGCAAACACTTCTGTGAAGTAATTAATGGCATTTTGCTCTGTGCCTTCTTTATTCCTCAGTAAGTTCATGCTGTGGTAGAGCAGGTAGCAGAGTGGCATCAGACCCAGTCAGCAGGATCAGTGTGCCCAGTGGGCCTAGACTTTCCATTTCCAGATGTTTGTGTTGTTTGTTTAGAAAATAGAAGTTTTAAACTGAAATTGAACCAGAGTTTCTGCTGCTTTGTCTTTTTACCCCAAGAATCTTAACATCAACCCCAATAAAGTAGGACTTAATTTATCTTTTCTTATTTCAAAGGAGCCCTTGATTCACCCTCACTCAGGAACAATGTAGTAGAAATGCTGGTGAAAACTACCACAGGGTCCCTTTTCACACCTTGATAGGTCTTTGGGGTATCTTGCCAGGGTAGTGACACTGCTTAGGCAAAAAGAGCTGTGCTTTTAGCTCAGTCAGCTATAAGTTGTAGGACTGTGGAAGTTGTAATAAAATGTTCTACTGGCTTGCAGGTGGTTAATGCATCATTGTCAGGGTAGGTGGTGATTGTTTAAAAAAGACAGCTAATGCAATGAGCTTTGAAATAAAAATCTGCTCTGATTGCCGTTTTCTAGGAGTAAACTTTGGAATTTTTGATAGATGCTACCCACCATATTTCAGTTGTTTTTCTTTTCAAGCTTAAGCAGCCAGCCTTCAGAGTGTGGTTGTGCTTTATAACTGGTGGCGGCTTTTCCTGCACTCTGCAATTCTGTTCAGATACCCAGTTATACAGCAGTGCCACTACAGAGAACATCCTCAGTAGCGGTCAGCCCTGAGCGACTGCTGCTCTGATGACAGCACTGCTTGTTTTACAGTATGCCCTGGAGCGTTTGAAGGTCATGTGTGAGGATGCCCTCTGCAGTAACCTCTCCGTGGAGAATGCTGCAGAAATTCTCATCCTGGCTGACCTCCACAGCGCGGATCAACTGAAAACTCAGGCAGTGGATTTTATCAACTAGTGAGTAGCATCTTCAAAGTTTTTCTTTCAGAATAATTGGGATAAAGAAATAAAAAAGACTTTGAATTAGTGAGTAAAGTGAGCAAGGAGATTCATTAACCTTTTGGTAGTAAGTAGAGAATTTTTGTCTTTCTGTTCAGCTTGACAGTGTGAAAATGGTTTTGCATGCATGGATCAGGTTCTAGTCGTGAGTGAATCCCCTTACTTCCAAACAGAGGTGGAACTGAGTAGTGATAACTTGCTGACCTGGAAAAGCTGTGTGTCCCAAATGACAGCAACCTCACTTTACTTTCACTGGCAAAATAAAAGACAGATTCCAAGAGAACAGAGGTTCATTTTTTATGAATTGGTAAAATATGTTTTATGTCTCTGGTGGGCTTAGGGAAAGAGAAGGGATGGTCATTAACTGATTGTTAAAGACTATTTTGAAAAGGAAACAGTCTACCAGATCTGTTCCTTCACTCCAAGTGACAGGTGACCTCACCACAGCACTTTCTAAAATGCTTTGAAGGAGGTTATAACTGTAGTCCTTCTCATTGTGACATACTCTATTATTTCCTTGCTTGATGGGAAGCAAAAATCGGAGTGAAAAAAGTCCTCACAGTGCTGGGTGGTGGTGGTACATGCCTTTAATCCCAGCACTTGGGAGGCAGAGGCA
>LOJH01008998.1:0-15071 GCA_001685095.1 Ellobius talpinus
CTGGAAGAGCAGTCAGTGCTCTTAACCTCTGAGCCATCTCTCCAGCCCCAGAATATGTTTTTATGTGACTCAAATTATTTATGCTTTTGCCAATAGGTGTCAATACGCTTGTATTTTGTAAAACAAAGTTTCTGATACTAAAGAAATGGAGGCTATGAATCAAACAGCAAACGAGTTGAGGTATCTCCCGAGGTCTCTTCTGGCAGGCTCCCTGCCAAAGCTACTGTGTGTCCCCCCATAGGAGCCTCTTCACCACAGCTGTCACCACTAATGAGTTATTTTTGAGCACAGTGCAAATTAACAGTGAGGAGGCCCCCAACAAAGCCATATCAACACTGAATGTGAAATGAAAACATTGTGCAAACTTTAATCTGGTATCACCCATATAAAAGATACTAAAGATGTTTGTTGAATTCATGTATTGGGTCACATTGCTTGCAGAATATCCTCTAAAAAGCACTAACTGAAGAAAGAGTTACGCTATTTGGAAACAGACATCTGCTAGGTGTGATGGTCTTTAATCCGAGCACTTAGGAGGCAGAAGCAGGCAGATTGCCTTGAGTTTGAAGCCAACCTGGTCTATACATTGAATTCCAAGCGAGCCTGAGTTATATAGTGAGAACTTGACTCAAAAAGTCAATAATAATAATAATAATAATAATAATAATAATAATAATAGACATCTAGAGCAGAATGCTCACCTAGTATGTATGAGGTCATGGGTTGGATCCCTAGCAACAGGCACAAATATTTTTTGTTAAAATAGACACATGAGTGTCAGCCCATCCCATTCCCCCCCACTGGCTGCCTTTATCTAGAACTGATATTTGATATCAGCAACTCTAGGAGAAACATACTCATCTACCTCAGTCACCCTGCTACATCAGGAAGTTAGCTTTAGTGGCATGATTGTAAGCACAAGTTCTGGAGTCAGACTGGTCCATGGACTGTGTAACACGGGCCAGGAATGAGCCTGCTCCAAGCTCCCTGTGTCTCAGGGTGAGCATGAAAACAGTGCTCAGCTCAGCAGAGTTGAGAGTCAGGGAAATGATTCCAGACAAGCACAGCACAGAGGATGCTACCAGCAGAGATTCAGCCCCCACTGTGTCTGTCTCACTGCCCAGCACCATCACCTCTGGCCTTTCCAACCAAAAGTAGACAGACTGGGAAACCATCTTTAGGGCTGTCTGGAGGAAACCTCAATGGGATGCTAACTCATCTTCTTTGAGGGGAAAGCTTGGAGTACCAGCCTAGCAGCTGAGTTCTCTGCTTGGTAAAAAATGAAAAGTGATTTCTCTTGAAATCAGGTAGAGAGTATAATTCCAACTGTTGAAACAACATTTAAATAGAACATTGGCAACATTCAATGCTCATATCCTTTCTTAGCAAATCCGGAGGCCTTGTTCCCCAGGACTCCAGAGAGGCCTTCCCCCGTCTTCTGCAATTCCCCCACACCTGCTCAAGGAGCTACTGTGTGCACTGTCTGTCCTCACTGACATCTCTGCAGTCTCCTCAAGTCCTTTACATCTTTTTTATCAGTTCCATTACACCTCACTCAGCAGCTTCTCTGTCACGCAAATGCGCGCCCATTCTATTCTCGCCTTCAAAATTTCTTTCCTTGTCTTCCTTTATGACACATATTTGGGACTAGTGGGGAAAATAGGAATTGTTAGTGGGCTCTCCAGTTTAAAAGCACACACATCCCACCATGACTAGCACAGAGTAGGCCCTAAATATTTGCTAAATGGAATCCTTGACTGAACTCTCCGAGGTTCAGTAGAGACAGTGCAGAGGAAAGGGAGCTCCACTTTCTAATTCTCCTGGGGAAATGGAGGAAAGAAGATGATCTGCGCGAATGTGCGAAGCATCTCCTGTGCATTTCATACAAAGGGACAAATGGACTGGGCGAGAATATTGGGATGATCCTCAAACAGCTCTTAAGGGGCAAGTACCCAGCCGGGAGCCACATGTCCTGTGTCCCATGAGTGCTAGTCACGTGATATACAAACACCCCTTACTTCCTAGTGGAGGAATTAGAACATGAGAACCTTGAATTCAGAACCAGGAGCTGCTTTCTGATCCCCAAGCAGATTCCTCCACAAATTTGACAAACACCTCCTACTGGAACAGCCTGATTTGGATTTTCAACTTAGCAGGTCTAGGAGTTGGGCATTCCAAGAGCCCAACTTCCCTTTTCCTCCGCCTCGGTGCAGCTCTTTATTTTCAGCCTCCTCCAGGCTCCAGCAGGCTAGCTGACTGTGATGCAGGTCTCTGCTCCGAGGCCCAGCTCTCAGCGCCTTGATGAGGCGTGTTTAATCTTCCACCCGGATTATTTAACCTCCGCATCCTTGTTAACAAACAGCCATTATTAACGAGATGGGAGACCACATGGGGTTGGGCATCTACAGACAATGCAAACTCCCTTGGCTTTTCTGCAAGGAAATTCATAATCCTCAGCGACTTAGCCGCTCTAACGCTCCTGCACAGAAAACTGAGCAGAACACTCGAGTTCTGGACCCTTCCTCATATACCCCCGAGGTTGGAGGATGCATCCTCAGCAAGACAGAGTTGCCACTCTCCCTTCACTTCCTCCCTTGCTCGTTGCCCTCCCAAGGGGTTCCCACAGCGCGTTATAAATTTTACCTTTTCAGTGTGCAGGAGAGTCGAGAGGAGGCTGCGTCCCAGCTCTCGGCCTGCCCGTCCCCGAGGACACCAATTAAAGGCACTAATTGGACAGCAATACATCAAAGTCGCTCCCAGGAGTAGGTCCTCCGGAGCGCCAGTAACCCGTTAGTTGGGCTTTTGTTTCAAATAGAGAAATACAGAAGAAGAAGAAAATGAAAAATAAAAAAATAAACCATCCCGAGGCCAGGGCTGGAAGGCAGCACGGATTCCTCCTGTGTTCTCAGGATCTTCTTGCTCTCTCTCATCCTCCAGGCTCTGCGAACAGAATGGACCAGTCTTCCCTGCTCCTGTGTTCTGAGGCCACCCCAATAACTTCCCCCTAAGAGCGCCGCCTAGAAGTCTCTCTCTCTTTCTCCCCGGGACAGGCTCTTTTAGCTGGCTGAGATGAGACTCGTGGTTAGAACCTCCGCGTGCTAGTACACAACCGAGAGAAACCCATCTCTCTGCCGGCATCCTGCCATGCCGGTCTTTCCAAAACAAGCAGCACGGGGTGATGGGGGCGGGATAGACGTTCTGGGAAGGCACCTGTCCCCTCAAAGTGGTAACAATCACCCTGACTCTATGTGTCCTGGTAGAGGACCTCCTGACAAAGAAGGGAGACGATATGAGCCTGGCCTCGTGGGAAGAGATTATTTCAAGATTTAGAATCAGGATGAGACACTTCAGAGTGGGGAGACCTGGGCACTGCTCTCAGGTGGGGAGACAGCGGGCTGTACAGAAGGGAGCAAATCGAGGGGCCTACGGAACCAAGAGCCCTTCAGTTTAGAAGGATGCTAAATTAAGAGGCGATTGAGCCTGCAGAGATCAAAAACTACCAGCAATCTCCACTCTGTGCACAGGACGCCTTCTGCTTCTCCACCACCAAGACCACCTGGTAGAGGTGACCGGAGAAAGGCTGGAGTCCGGCACAAGGGGAACTGAGACCTAAGCACAAACTGGGACCCCTGCGGGGGACTGTTCCTCAATATGCGGGTTCCGGAAAACTGCCGGACTGCCTTCTGCACTACTAACGCAAGAGCCTAAAGCAAGCAAGCAAGGGCCAGACTGAGGTGATCGCGCAGCGACAGCGACAGCTACAGCGCACGCGCCCTCAATTCTCGGCCTCACCTGGGCCCTGGAGAGGTCGGAATCTGCCTCTCTTCTTGAGCTCTTGAGCGGCTGTGGCCGCTCCCTTCTCTCCAGCTGCCAGATTGGAATGGCTGCGTTTGATTCCATTTGTTACCAACCCTGGCATTTGTTTTCCATTTTATAAACGTTTCCCTTTAAGTAATTGTCCCTGTTAACGGCGTATACCTTTCAGCAGCCCTCACTGCGCTATAAATAATCTCGATGAAGATGTAAGGATATGACTTTCACAAGATTGGACAATTGATTCAATCTGTGACCCGCGATCGCGAATAATATTGGAAGGCTATTTAAACAGATGAAGGCCTAAATTGTCTTGCTTGTATCTGAATTAATTTCTCATTCATCATCATTATGAAGTGATTGGTCTATTCAAGCTCTTCAGCCTGCTGGAACGGAGCAGGATTTAAATGAGATTGTAACACAATTTAAATGCTTGCCGACTTTAACGAGGCCAATTGAGCAGCTGCAATAAATACAAATATTTTTCTAAACAGCCTTGTTTTAAATAATTACTTAATGCTTTCATGTTATTTTTAAGTGGCAATCTTTCTCCCTCCTACTCAGAATTTCACATTCTTCTGTGCTGAGAAGGCAATTTTGGAAACGACTTTGTGTTTCTGTTTGTTTTGTAGATAACATGATGGGTTTTATAGTTAGGATTTGAGGTTGTGTTTTGTTTTTGTTTTTCCCCCTCGGGTCAACATTGCCAGGGTCCCATACATTGAGTAAAGAGTGAGTTTGGCCTTGGTGTTCTCTCTACTGCACTCCAATGTTCCTGTCCCCGCAGAGCCTGGGAGGAGGGGAGCGAGGGAAGAAATCTGCCAACGCATCTATTCTCTCCTGCAGACTGGCTTTAGCTGGGGACTGTAAATGAATCTGTGCAACTGCACTTACAAATGACACCCTGAAGAGTGGCATTATTTCCGACTTGTCCTGATGACTGTCATCATCCTGAACAAATCAGAATTCCAGCATACCCCAAAGGTGTTCCTTAAGAAGTTCAATCTTCGAGCAGTTTGGCTCTAGTGCAAGTTTTCTGGCGTGAGTGGAGACAAGCTGAGGATTTCTTTGTCGGGAGCTGGGCACACAGAAAAAACGCTGCTGCAACTGATAGCAGAGAGTGGAGATGATTGGGGCGCGGCGCGCGCACGCGTGAGCGCGCGCACGCACGCGCACACACACACACACACACACACACACACACACCTTGCTACACTCTTTTTCTTTTCCATCCCTCACTGTGCAGGGGGAAGATGCTTAGTCCAGGAAGCTCGTCCCATGTGGAGCACGCCATCCGTCTGGACATCTTCCACCACTGTCCACTGTGACACCCATGCTCTCGGGAGGACATATGGCAACGGGTGTTTCCTTGGTTGGAGAATAATAGAAGCAACCGAGCAGGAGAAGCCTGGAGAACAAAGGGATCTTTTAAACTTCCATAAAAGCATTTAGGATGGAGGAGGCATACTGTGGGGGTCCCAAGGCTTCCATTCAGGGCCGTGTCCTTTGGGTGGCAGGGTGCATTATGTACCTCTTTTTCTTGCTGCCTGGAGTGTGGAGGACTCCACGTCGAGTGATTCCTTACAGGTTTGGAGTCTAGGAAGGTGGATCTGTTATGGTGACTAGAAAAACCATCAGTAGGACAGACCACGTGATCAAACTGTAAAGCCCCTGCCCCCCCATCACCAAAAATAGTGGTAACAATGGGAAAGCTAAGCGATTCGCTATGTAACTGAGTAATTTAATGCCAGAGTTAGGGAAGTGCTGGCTGGAATCATTTTCTCTTTGAGGCTCTGCCGAGCTCATCCGCTTTATCCTGTTGTTTAAAATGAGCATTATCCCAAACATATGCAATGCAATCAGTTTGGTCACACTTACAAGAACACGCTTTAATAAGGCAATCAATCACACACTAACAAGCCCGCGATGGGCCCGGGCCTCCTTGCGCACACTTGGATTGCAGGGTGGTGGTTAGTCTTGCGGGTCTAGGCAAACCCAAGCTGAGCATTGGACCTTGTTTTCAGATCTGCAGGTCCTGCCAGGACTCAGAAGCTGCAGGGGGAAATGAGTTTGAAGTGAAATGCTAAACTTTGTTGAGAATGATCTTGGACTCAGAGCTCCAAAGCCTTGAGGTGGGTGGAGGTGGGATGTGGATGGAGATGGGATGAGAGTGAGGGTGAGGGTGGGTGGGGAATGATCCAGAACCTGAAGCTCACGGGTGCACCCTAGCCCCTGTTTGATGCACACAGCTCAGAGCCTCAGGCAAAATGGGACCACACTAAGACAAGATACTCAGAACTTAAAAAAACAAAAACAGTCCCACGTTAGGCTCCTTGCCTGGTCTGTCCTGCCCCTTATACAGACAGAAATTGAAGCCAGAGATGGACAGTGTCTTCATAGTCAACTCTACTCTCCCAGACAAAGTGGGGCATGTCAAGCCAGATGGCATGGCCTGGTGCAGGCAGCTAAGCTCTTTGGGGAGTGGGGGACCATAGAGTGAGAAGTGATGCCTACCGTCAAACCGCAAACCCTGGCAAAAGGGAAATTTCATTATGAAGTAATGAGTAATTCCTCCTGGCAAGATGTATTGTTATATCTTCCACTTCAATTTGGAGGAAGAGAGGCTCAATTACCCAGAAAATACAGTCAATTAAAGGCTGCTGATTGGACACGAGGCCGGATCATCGATCTTGTACTTTCCAATATCGCTGCAGACACCTCATTTTCCCTCCCTATTAACTGAAAATACGCCTGGCATTAAGGCAACCCGCAGCCCATTTACCTGTCGCAAGCAATCTCTGCCCAATGCCGAGCAACTGCAAAATTTGCTGGGATTTGGCACTGGCTTTGGAAGGAACTTTGAGGGCCTGGGGTGGGGTACAGTTGTTGGGTGGAAGGCTCCATATAGGGGCCATCATATACAAGAGGGCAGAGGGCATTCGTGGTGTCCCCACCTGCCCAACAGCAGAGAACCCTCGCTGCTATGCAATCTAAAGTTTCTTAACTTTGATAATGAAGGCTCTTCAGCAGGGATTCTAGAATGAGTGGGTGTGTGGGATTACTTTTAAGCACTACCTGACCCTCCTAAATCTTACCCTGAAGAACCAGAATTCCATCCTTCAGGTAGGATTTCTAGCATGTGGATGGATGGCACCAAGACTATCCCAGGGACTTCCTCCTATGGCGGAAGGCTTGACCGCACCAGCAAACGTTGCTCTCTGGAGTAGTCTGGCACATGTCAGTGCCCACTTATCGCATCTGGGGTTGGGCTAGAAGGTCTCAAGATGGCAAACCTGGGCTCCCCTATTGGAGCAACTGAAGGATCCATCCATTAGAGGGGTGAGCCCTAGGCAGACTCAACACTTTAGGGGAGGTCCCATCTGTCTATTGCAAGTCTCAGATAGTCCCAGAGCTATCCAAACATACACCCAAGGCAGCTGGAAGACAACCCTCCATCTTCCAGCAATGTCTGTTTGGAGCCTGCCAATGTCCAACAGGGACTTAGGAGACGCCTTTGTGAGCCCATCTTTTTCATTCTTTTCCTGTCCATGTCCATGGTAGCTAAATTGGAAAATCAAAAATAGTAAACATGCTCCCTGATGCCAAAAAAATATGTTTAAATGCTAAAGTAAGAATCATGTTCAGCTTTTATTGCAATATGGTTAACAAATCATAACAGCAAATTCTTTGGGCTGCAAAGGAAAACCCCAGACCAAACCAAATTCATGCCCTACAGGAAGAACCACTCCCTCCCAGTGGGGTGAAGCTTGCATTGGGTGATTAAAGTTGTCTTTTTCCTCAAACGCTGGCTAAAAGGATGAGTACAGGAGTCTGTGGGTGGCTCCCAAATAAACCCCAGTGAAGGGTAGAGACAGGGTCCTCCAGAAGTGCTGAAGGTTTCTATGGGCAGCTGAAAGCCAAGGCCCTGTCGCAATGTGGGGAGACAATGAGAGGATGTAAAAGTCTCCGTTCCCTAAGATCTTCCCAGGGTGCCTTGTTAGAACAGCTCAGCTCTGGGCTTGGTGGCCCAGCAGAGTGCAGATCATTATTATACATACATTCAACATTCAAAAACCCTCCTCACACATCACTTGCTAATCAGGGTGTGTGCTGGGTTAAGGGAGAAGAGGTTGGTCTCCTAGGGACCCTGGAACCCCTGTAGCTTCCCTGCCAACCTGAAACTGAAAGGGAGAAGGCTGGAGTGGCAAGCAGAGAGATGTCACAAAGGCGGGAACGGAAAGAGGTCGGGGCTGGCAGAGGCTAGAACAGAAAGATGCTGAGCAATTGAGGCTCCAGGAAGGTGAATCAGCCCCAGGTTCCTTGCCAAGGGGCAAAATTCTCCCTGGCAGTAAATCATCTCTCCCCTAAATGGCTGATACGTTGCCATCAACAAGCCCCCTGCCACGCTTTGGAAAAGCTCCTGAAGATTAATCTCTACCTGCTCTGCATACACAGCATTTTGTTCCAAGAGACAACGATTTCCCTTTTCAATGCTTGCCCTTGACAGGAGAGTGGGGGCCCAGGTACAGGGTATGAGGGGCGTGGGGATGGGTTGTTGTTGCTGAATTTTGTTTAGCTGTTGAACCAAGGCCTCCACCTCTGACAGCGCTGTGGTTTTGGTGGAGAATGGCAAAGACCGGCCTCCCCAGAGGAAGCACCCATAACCTCTGCTTTCCCACCCCATTCCTGCTCCCAAGCAGATGGCCACTGCCACTTCCGGGGCTCCTGGATCCTCGAGGCCTCGAGTTCTTTGTGGTGCTCTCTCCTTTCCCCCTCTGCATTTGGGAAGAGGGTTGGCAGGTGGGACGCTGGAGGAGTCCCGAAGGGCCCCCACCCCACCCCCATAGCGTCCTGCAGCCAGCAGCCCGAGGGCGACCCCTTATCTGGTGAGGGGCACCTCCTCTCTCTGGTCCAATGACACGGAGGAGGCCTTGCTGAGCACGGAGGGGGCGAACGTGAGGAAGGAGTCCGAGCGGGAGGTGGAGGCACAAGTGAAGTCCGAGGCTGCAGCGGCCCGAGGTGCCAGCCCATTAGCCGGGCTGCTGTGGCAGGCAAGGCAGGAGCAGGGGCCGCCGGCCGAGGCGCCCAGTCCGTGCGCCGGGCCAGGGTAGAGCGGTGGGTGGCGGAAGGCGCACAGCAGTTCGGGTCGCGGGTAGGGCTGCGACAACACGCGGAACGTGTCAAGCGGACGCAGCGGGCCGCTGAAGGGCGAAGCGGCAGCCGAGGCCGCGGACGCTGCACCCAGACTCACGGGCGAGTAGTAGGGAAGGGGCAGGTGCGACGGGAAGGGATAGGGCAGGCCGCCCGCGGCAGCCGCGTGGCTCATCATGTACGTGTAGAAGGCGGGGTCAGCCGGGTGCGGCCACGTCATGGCCAGCCGCTGACGCTTGTCCTTCATGCGTCGGTTTTGAAACCACACCTGGGGAGACAGGAGAGATGGGGGCGGGGGTTGGATAACTGCAAGAGGCCCAGACCCAGCTCGGGATGAGCGTGGGGAAGCAATACCCATAGGGCGGGGAAGAGCCAAAGCCAACCCCACCTGAACAAGAGCAGGCCACCCACAACTATCCCAGAATGAAACCTTCGGAAGGAGAATTAGGGACCCGCTCGCCTTGCCCACTGCAAGTGAAGGTGCAAATAGCAGGACCTTCCTCGATTGGTCTGAGGAGGTAAAAGGCATTTCCCCCAGATTTATATCCCATTTCCTCCCTGTCCTTTGAGACACTTCCTCTAAATCACCTGCCTCGGGAGTCTATTTGCCTAGGAAAAGGACAGAGTCACCTCGTGGCAGCAGAGGCTGCCTAGGGACTGTCAAAGGGCAATTCTGCACGTCCCAGATTGGAAAATCCAGGCCTAGACTCCCCAACTGCAATTCAGGAGATAAATGATTGGCATTTCTTTCCTGCTAACCCGGATATATACCCGCCTCGAGCGTCCTAGACCAGCATACCTTGATGGTTGTTTCAGGAAGGTTTAGGGCTGCTGCCAACTCGCATCTCCTCGGCCTTGATACGTAGTTCTCCCTGTAGAACTCTTTCTCCAGCCGTGCAATCTGTTCCCGGGTGAAGGCAGTGCGGTATCGGCGCATCTGGTCACTGGTGCTGCAGGCCAGGGTGCCTTGTGAGCCGCTACTGCCGCTGCCACCGCTGCTTTTGGGGACCTCGCTGCCACTGTTGGGGCTGCCGCCAAGTGCATCAGAGCCCGACCCTGCACAGGAGCCCAGAGCACACAGGTGCATACACAGAGACACAATACAAACACAAACAATACTGACTTCAGGCTGAAGGAGAGACATTAAGGAGAACCCTTAAGCTACCTAAGTCACTGATTCTGGGGGTGGGGTAGCCTCTGGAAGCTTCAGGCAGAAGGTCTTGAATGATTGAAATAGAGGGTTCGGGGCAACTTTAAAGTGGCTGTTTGGAAGACCTGGACCTGAGGCATGCTGGGTTTCACTTCTTCCAATCTCCTTTCCCCTTCTCTTGCCCCTCGGTACAGCACAGGGCATAATCCCTGAGCTCTCTGCTCCGGTTGGCAGGGATGGCCAAGGATGGTGCTGGAACACTATGAACTCTTGAGGTTTGTTAGTATATTGTAGATTGTTGGGCATGCAGTGAGCGCTCTTGCTCTTGGGTGTATGCCAGAATTCCTGCACAGGTGTGAGAATGTGTTGGGTTGCATACATTGCAGGAAGGGTAGATTTGAGTGCAGGTTGTGAGGACGGACAGGGTACAGTAGAGAATCTAGGTTAAGCCGGTGACGTGATGGTAGGGGAAGGAGGTGGGTGGTCAACAAGGCTGTGTTGGCTGCTGTGGCCTAGAAGTAGGTGCAAGCCTTTCCGACCCATTCCCGTGGCTTTGTGGAGGTGTGTCTGCTGATGGGCTGCTGTTCCCAGTTTTTCATTCCTAGGAGTAGATATTGTTGGTGTAGAGAGAGGCTCCCTTCTGAGCTATCCACCCCCACTCCCATTAGCCCATGGTGAGAAGGTTTCTGTAGTTAAAGTATCAACCCCTTAGGCCCACCCCAGAGAAGGGTGGGGCTCTAGCCCCCCTGCAGCTGCTTTTCCTTTGGGTGGAGAAGTGAGACTGAAGGAAAGGGGGAGGGGAGGGCCCAATCCCCGCCTTTTCAAATGCAACCGGAGACCAAAGGCAATTAGACCATTGGGACCATTTCCGACCTGGCGCCGCCAGCCCGGGAAGTGACAAGGTAATTTGGACCTCTGACCGACGTGCAAACTGGTCGGAGGGCTGCAACACTCTGGAGACCAGAGTCCGCCACGATTTTACGGTCCTTTATATACTCTTGGCTTCCGCGCCTCCATGCGCCTTGCACCCCTCCACTCACAAACGGCCCAGACTAGCGTTTGATCTTGCCTTACCCGATGCAAGGTGTCTTCCCTGTTCAGCAAAATTATTCCTACCAAAAGCTGGGGGGGTTGGGGTGCATTTTGGATCCCTCAAGCCCAAGACTTGTGTCAACCACCTAATATTCCTGAGAGCTGTCACTCTGAGTCCCGCCAATACGATAACACAAGAGACCCCACACACACCAAGGTGCAGAAAGCATAAGAGTTGTTCAGGTGTTCCCCCACCCCCACCCCAGCCATCCTGCCCCAAGGGAAAGGAGTATCTTCCACCTGCCCTGAGAAGAAGTAAAGTGTGGGCGCAGTGCGTGGACCGGGGAGCGGAGGGGCAAGGTGGCTACCTTTGCTGTGCTGGTACTCGGCGTTCCCGGTGGCGCAGTCCGGGGTGCAGCTCACCTCGATTTCTTCATAGAAATCCGATTCGGTGTCTGAGCTACTGGGTTGCCCTTGGCCAGAAAGGCTGTCCGCGGAGGAGACTGGGGGTCCCGGACCAAGCACGGCGGCTCCGGCAGACCGTGGCTCGGCACCCAGCCCTGCAGCACTGCCTGCTAGTCCATCGACCGTCTCCTCCTCCGGGCCTCCCCCGCCACGCTCCCGGGCAGATGGAGGGCCGGCTCGCGGGCTCAGGCAACCGTGGGGCACCATCTTCTCTGGCGGTTCAGGCAGTGGGCTGCTCACGGCTTCGGACAAATTTGAGACCCTTTTACCAACCAGAGTGCCAAGCTGACCCCCATCCAGAAACATAACCATGTCCTTTCGGCTCTCCATCCCCGGGCTCTCCGGAGGGGGGAGGGGGGAGGCCCCCAAGTAAGCTCCTAACCCCAGGCTCCCTGGGATCTTGGCTGAGAAAAGGAGCTAAGGAGGCCAGGAGACTAGGCGGGCGCCAAGCAGCCCCAGCGCGGTGTCTACGGCGACCGCGGAGATGGCAGTGGGGAGCTAGGGTCACCTTGTGATGCGAGCGCTCCTCTGTGCCGCACCGCCTCTGGGAGGAAGCCCCATTGCCCTCTTCTTTCTAAGCTGTCATCCTCCTGCTGCAATCGTCATTACAGTACCGCTGGTGACGCCACTCGGCGAACGCTAGTGGATAAATAGAAACGTCTGCCACAGCGAAGATGAAAGGAGACCCGCGGCTAATGGCTCGGCAGTGATGCGCCAGGTGTGGGCCTAGCTCGAATAGGGAGGAGAGTGTGAAAACAGAGAGACACACACACTGAGAAAGGGAGACACCCAGGCAGAGAGGATGCAAATGGAATTCCGCAGACAGAAAAGGGAGCGCTTAAGGCGCGCAGCGAGTTCCACAGGGGCAGCGGGACTCGGTAATTGAGAACGCTTTTGAAATTTTATTGTTGTTTTGACTTCTATTTTCTTAACTTGGTGTTCCTATCTAATACTAATGGGAACATTCGTAGCTGCTTTTTAGATGCTGCTTACAAACTCGGGTTCTCTGAGCGTTAATGCAACTGCCTGTCCTTCAAGCCGGCTGCAAAAAATTTTTTTACAAGCTACTGAAAAACGTAACCCCCCTCCAGTTGTCTGGAGAGTTTGCGGTACCCTTTCCTCCCTCGTCTCCCCAACCCCACTTGTCTCTTTTCTGAGAACCAAAGTTTATTTTTCTTCCCCAAAAACCAAGAGATAATCTTTTTCCCCTCTTTGAAAATTGGCCTTGGGTGCTGACTCGGTATTCCATAATTTAAGAAGAAGAAAATCTCCCCCCACCCAGATAACCTGGCTTAAGTTCGAAGTGTTCGATGATGCGTTATTTTTGTTGTTAATTTTCTCTCTCTAGCTAGATGGCCTGACTTGACTTGGGGTTGGCTATTCACAGAAGAAAACATCTTTTGGTTCCTGCGGTCTCCAGGCTATTTCAGGTAAGTCGGATGGGGAAGGGGTCTGAGTGGTCTTTCTTTTTCTACCGTGTGTTTTAAATATTTGTTCAGAGGCAACGAATTCTGCCACAAATGGCTTGTTCTAAAGGAAGAGGCACTGGCAACCAGGGGCCCTACTCTGGTGGCACCAAAGGATATCAGGTAGGAGAAGGTGCTGGCCTTTACTGGAGGTTTTAGGGCAGTTGTGGATAGAGTGGAGAGTGTGACAAATGGCATCAGCAGGGTTTGAACTTGTAGGGTCCTCTCTAGAGCTCTGCCCAGAAGAGATTTTTTTCTATATCCAAAACTTGAGGATAGAAGAGAAAGTCATTGAGATGTCTTGAAAAACCAGATGATCGGAGACTGGGGTATTCTTTGAAGAGGGGAGGTAAACTCCCAGGGTCTGGGGCTGTGGAATTCTGGGACTTGCTGTTTAGGAGAGAGAATAGACTCTCCCGGGAAGCCTGGCAGGTGGGATGGGTCTTTTTCATCTTTGAGGATGGGAGGTGAGCGCCTTCTAGGTTGAGTTCCCCTCTCTCTGGCCCCTCCATGGCAGTTTCCCCCAGTGAGCAGCGGCCTGCCCACCTAGCTGAAAAAAGCCCCTCCTCTCTGCCACTAGGCAAAGCCGGGGCTTCTAGGAAAGTTTCTACAACTTCTCTCTCTCTCTCAGCTGTCTTCCCTTTTTCTCATTTTCTCACCACCTTTCCTCAATCAATCCCAATCTCATTTGGGATTAGGAAATGATGGAGGGAGCAAGAGGTTGGGGCTCTGGGATAGACGGTTTGTTCCCCCCCATACACTCTTGCTCTCTTCTGTTATGATGCAGCAAATATTTGTTAACCTTGCCTGGGGGACAAGGGCAGAGGACCATGGAGGGTAGTGTCCAGTAGGTATTTCCACTCCCTATGAGTCCCCAAGCCACCATCTGCTGAGCACTGTTAGCCCAGAAATCTAGAGAAATATTTCAGAGGTCAAGAGTAGTGATATGGGGTGCGGAGAGGGGTGATAGTGGGTCCTTCTGCCAGGAGGAAGTATTCACCAATTCTGGCTTGTCCCGCCTTCCTCACTGGAGCCAGAGCCTGTGTGCCCCAGCACCTTGCTTGCTCTCTCTACTGTCTGGGTCTGTCTCAGGACTATGCAGCTGCTCCTGCTGCTGCTCCTGCTGCTGCTGCTGCTGCTGCACCAAAATCTTCCAGTGCTGCCTCAATGTGACACCCACTCCCTGCCCACCCCCCACGAACAAACCACCTCTCACAGCCTCCTCCCTGCCCTCCCCCTCCTAGGGAGGTTGGTCCCTAGAGTGACTCTGGGCTTCCCTGCCCCGCCCCCAGCTTTGCATTCAATGGGAATGTTCGATGTTTGATCCTTTTTTACTCAGTATTTTCCCTGAAGATGAAAGCAGAGCAGGGTTGTGAGATCAAGGGGTGCCACTTAGTCTCCTTCCTGGGTCAGTCTTATGGAGCAGGGCTTCCCCTTACATCCCCAGGAGGGGGGCGGCAGCCTTCTCTAAGCTCCCGATCTGTGCTTCACGGACATCCCTCCTCGGCCCACCCCCACCTCCATTCCTCTCCAGACTTCAGGCCACTTTATTAAAAGCAGCCTCCGTTTGTTTAGTTTTTAGGTCCCTACTGATTATCGCCCCCCCGTCCCACCCCAGTGCTTACAGGAAAAAGACATCCAACTAAATGTCATTTCTAAAACAAGCAGTTGGCCGACGTCAAATGAAGAGAGGTGAGGTTTTTTTTTTTTCCAACGACAGTTGAAAAGAGGGTGCTGGAGTAGGACACGTTTTCGGGTTTGTTTTATCTTGGGTTTTTGTCTTTGTTTTCCCCTGCGTGGGAAGCGTGCTAAATTTAATCGTCACTGTCGGTTGTATTATGAAGGTTGTTTAGTGCACAGAGGAAGAAGGAAGGAAAATTCTGATAGCACGTGAAGCAGAATTACCCTTCGAAAACGAAGAGGGGGCAACAACAGTCTAAAATGAGTCCGGCCCCGGATCATCCCTCTCCCCTGCCGCCCCGCCGATTTGTCGT
>LOJH01008999.1:3836-22180 GCA_001685095.1 Ellobius talpinus
GAGAGAGAGAGAGAGAGAGAGAGAGAGAGAGAGAGAGAGAGAGAATGATGAAAATGTCAGCATGGCCAGAAGTTGTTAAATAAAGATAGACTGAAGAAAAACTAAGTGGGGGTTGGGACATGAAATCCACAGACAACACAAGGTAGAAGCAAGAGCCACTGATTCTCAGGTCACGAAACAAAACTACAACACACTAGTCTAAGAAATATTAAATAGGATCATTTACCCGGGACTTACCTGCAGATGTCCTGAGTAGAAGGGCAGACAGACAACCTTGACTGGCTCCTGGGAGCTGTCCCTGTGGTTGGGCTGCTTGCCTGGAGAAACAAGTTAGATAATTTGGCATCTTGATTAAGATAATACATGGTTGATATTTTTCTTTTTTTCCACATATTTAAAAAATTACAACAAATGTGGCTGTTGGTCATGTTGCTCATAATGCAGCTCATTGAATGTGGGAAGTCAGAAGACTTGTTTTGCAAAAATAAAACTCATTTGAGGAACTTGAAACAGCTGATGTGCTGTACTGCTCTGCTGTTGCTTCATTTGTGAGAGAGGAAGATGATTCCACAAGTTTCTATTCTTTTTACTATAAGCACTGGAGTGGAATAGCTCAATTTGCCTGGGAAACAAATTAGTATTTAAAGGTCCCAATGAAGTCAAGGGCTACAATGTCAAGACGTAAGAAGGGTCATGATAGGTTGGTAAGTGTGAATAATCAAATTGTCATCAGGTTGTTAGATATTATATTGAGTTAGCAAGATGGCCCCATGAGATCATATATTTGAAAACATCTTGTAAATTTAAAAGCCTGCAGCTACTATTGTTGTGAATTCATTACTGGAGTAAATTAACCCATCTTTCAAAACATTGAAACCTTTCTTATATTTTGTTTTTCCCTTCAAACACTAAGTTTGAAGCTAAGAGCCTGAAATAATTCAGATGGGTAACACACAGTTAAGTACATGTCACCAAATTCTTTCTTTTGAAATCCAGCAGTTCTTGACTCCACTTGACTTCTTCACACTGTTATGCGTACTACGGAAAATGCTGATGAACTAGAAGCATGGATGTACTGGTGATTCACTATCGGACTTACACTGTGGCCTTAATCTAATCTTTACGATAATTTTACACATGGGAAATAATTGGCAGATTTGAGTTATTTAAAACCACTTCTGCATATTCAATTAGCACAATAAGTGTTTGTAGTAAACACTATAATTATTTCTAAGTACAGTTGAGGAAGCTGAGAAATTGAAGTAGTTCTTCATTAAGACATAGGAGAATGAATATTTAGATAAAAAACCTGACTTTGTTCTTCCATATTCTAATCACCAGAGATGCAGCCTCTCCCGAGAGAAACAAAGCCAATGACAGGTCCACATTCTGGTGTGACTGACTCTATCAGTAAAACACATGATTTCATCACTAAGAAAATAACATTGAAGAGTAGAATAATTGCAAATATCAAAGTAATTCGCAAAACTCTTGTGTTAGAAATATGGACATTGTCTCACACTAGTGATTGTGTGATTCTGAATATTCTAAGCCAAGAGGCAAGAGAAAAATTGTGCAGGTCTTCATAGTTAGCTGAAAACTGGCAGTCTAAGAAGGTCTACAATCTGATTTCTGAATATTTTCTCTTTCCCTCTCTCTCTTTAATAGGGACTCATGTGGTCCACCCTAACCTTGAATTTTCTGTAGAGCTGAGAATTACCTTTAATTTATGTTCTTCCTGTCTCCACCCTTCAAGTTCTTGGAGTATGCTACGACATTGAACTTCTAATCTCTGGATATTGTGTACGTGTTTCCTTCCACGATAAAGAGTCTTTATATACATGATTAACTTAGGGGTTTTGACAAAGAGAGATTTTGCTGAAAATTCCCATCAGGTTTAATGTAATCCTAGAACCCTATAAGAAGAAAGCAGTGGGGTTAAGGCAGAGAAAATGAAGGATGGAGATATCAGAGGAGCCCTGCGTTTGGGAAGGTAAAGGCCCTGAGCTAAGGACAGTGAGTAGCTTGGAGATACTGGAAAGGGTTAGAAAATGCATTCCTCCTTTGTGTCTACAGAAGGAATGTGAGCTGGTCAACACCTTGATTTTATCCCAGTAGAATCTGTATTTGGCGTTTGATCATTAGAATCATAAGACAATAAATTGTGTATGATGTGAACTAGTTTTTGTTGGTCTTATACAAGTTAGAGACAAATTACATTTCTTCCATAGTTTGCCTAAAGTTAAATTGGGAATAGTTTGGCTAACATTAAAAGGCAAATGGAAGTCATTAAGGAAGAGAGTGAGACATTTCAGGGAGATCAAACAGTGTGCAGAAAGGATAACATTATGAATGTGTTCTCAGCCTGATGCACATCTGTGGACTTCTGATTTATACATATATCATCTCATGAATGTCATCTCTTTTGATCTTTGAATATTTTTCAATATCAACCCATGTTCTATGGTATTAATTATCTGCATCAAGATTCCTTTCAAGTTATTGTTTTTTTTCCAAAGTAACACCGTTTTGAGCTGCCAAGATGGCTTAGTTGATAAAGGTGCTTGCTGTTAAGCCTGATGACCTGAAGTTAATCCTCTGTAGCCATATGGTGGACAGAGCACTAGGTCCTGTAAACTGTCCTCTCACCCCCTCATATGCACTCTGGTGTAGGCATGCCCGAAAAAGATAAACAAGAAAAGAAAGAAAGGCAATAAATAGTTTAAATCCACAAAATAACATCTCTGTATTCTTTTAACAGGTACACAGTCAAAATTTATAAACTGTATTTCTGTTCATTAAACAAGTTTCCTTACATTTTCATCTTATAATCCTCGTATATCCATAGAGATTAGTAGGGAGCTCTGAGTAGACTAGGCACTGAGTGAAGATCATTTTTGAAGATTAATGCTTACTCATGTTAACAAAATGAATGAGGCTCCCAGAGTGCTCAAATTGTGGTTGATATTATTATGGATATGAATGGCAATAGGATGAGTACATATGACTCTGAAGCTATACATAGATGTTGAAAGAGGTGTAATAATAACAAACTCATTTTGTAACCTCATGTGTCTGCACAAATACATGTTGTATTACAGGAAATATTTATCGGTAAATAAATACACAAACAGGAAAAACACATAGCTGTTGTAAGAAGGCCACTAGTTAGTTCCTGACTGCTCAGTCCCAATATAATCACACAGAAACTATATTATTTAAATCACTGCTTGGCCCATTAGNTCTTAATTTAACCCATTTCTAGTAATCTGTATATTGCCACGTGGCTGTGGCTTACTGGGTAAAATTCCAGTGTCTGTCTCCAGTGGGGCTACATGGCTTATCTCTCACTCTGCCTCCTTCCCCTCAGCATTCAATTTAGTTTTCCCCGCCTACTTCTACTCTACCCTAGCACGGGCTCAAGACAGTTTCTTTATTTACCAATGGTATTCATAGCATACAGAGGGGAATTCCACATCTCCTCCCCTTTTCCGTTTAAATAAAAAGGAAGGCTTTATCTTTATCATAGTAAAATTACATATAACAAAAGAGTTATCAAGCAAGAATTATAGTTACAATATTTATATCTATTTTATCTTTTATTATGACTAAGGAAAACTATATCTATTCCTCAACTCCATTAAAGACTCCAGAAGGATACAATATTACCTAAGTTAACAGGAAGTGCATTGAAGAAACTTCCAAAACTCTAGAATTGACAGAGACATCTCACTGTCTGGACAATCACCCCAAGTTTTTTTGTATCGTTGGGGCATCCATTTTTAGCCTTCTGGCCTATAGTGTTTGCCAGATTTTCTACAAAGCAGGAAATTTCATCTGTGTCCTATAGAATGTCTAGCAGACCCTTTAATGAAGCAGGAACCCCAAAGGATCATTTTTTTCTCTAGGCAAGTTTAGCAGTCTTTTTTTTTGCAGGTCCTGCACATCCAGTTCATCAAGCAGTCCAGGCAAGAGCAATTTTTTGCCCAAATGACTAACCAATGCCATAAGAAGACTCTTCGATGCCCATCTTCTTCTTGAAGTAGATTGGGGTTGCCAAGAGCAGATGTGTCTTCACTGTCATGAAAAGTCCTAAGTTCTTAAACATTTTAAATGCCATATTCTGTAGGTCTCTGAAAAATTTGAAGAATACTTATCTAACTGAAATATATCTCTATGTAGCTAGAAAACCTAACTAACATGACTACAAACTTGACTATTATAGATAATTATCTANTAAGTTCTTAAACATTTTAAATGCCATATTCTGTAGGTCTCTGAAAAATTTGAAGAATACTTATCTAACTGAAATATATCTCTATGTAGCTAGAAAACCTAACTAACATGACTACAAACTTGACTATTATAGATAATTATCTATTAACCTATATTTCTTAGTTAAATATTATATTTGTTAAATGAACTTCACAATTACAATATCTTAATCAAGAAAAGATATATATATGTATATATAGTATAACAAAATTGATCTTAAATTTGTATCAATAGCATATCCCCCTTTAAATGTAAAGAAATATTTATAAACAATATTTGGTAATTTGGGCATAGAAACTGGGACAAAATGACCTCTAGCTTATTTCAGTTTTGATTTATTTATTCAGGAAACATGAATTAATGGCCCATGTAGTACAACAGGAACTGTGATGCATTAGGAAACAGCATCTAAAGGATTTTTGGTTTCAGGGAGATGTATTTTATATGTGATTTACAGAGACTACTGACAGGCAGTCTGATGATGGGGGATGGCTGCTGTAGAGTAGAGCAGGGGGCAGGGGTTTTCAACTTTCTAGTAGAGTCAATATTTAACCTAGAAAGGAATAACGAGAGTAAAATTGGAGGAGCTGTTCAGAGAAGGGTAAGAGTGTATAAGTGTGTAAAGTGCAGAAGTACGAATGGTCAAGAAAAAATAGAATATACATGATGCATAGGAAGATGTATATTGCTAGATTGGAACAAAGAACATGTATTCATGTATGTATGTATGAATGTATGCATGTATATCTATCTATATCTATCTTCTATTATTTAACTATTATTTTTCTATCATATTTTATCTATTTATCTACCAATGAATTATTTAGTATTCATTTCTATCTCTATCTGTTGTCTGACTATCAAGTTATATATCCCTTAGTTTGTACAAAGCTGCATTTTGAGTAAATTGGACATGGTAGGTTATTAAACAGTGGTGTTAGAACACAATAAGGCACTTGGACACTATAAACCCAGTCTACCTTATAAATTGCACTAGCTTAGGTAGATAAAAGATTTAAATATAATAAACCACAAACATATGGGAATGAAACATAGTTATGTATATTTTTAATATTGTGGAATACATTATAAGAATATGAAAGGAGAAATAGGAAAACATATAAACATGAAAACTTAAAAAACAAAAGTTTCTAATTCACAACAAAGAAACACACAGTCAAATAGCAATATGGCCATAGGTGAAGCTCGCAGGGGATTTGCCACATTTTATAACAAATATGTAGCCAAATGGCTAATTTGTCTAAGTCAGAGATCTCTTACAAATCATGACATTAATTTCCATTGAGAACAATAAATAAGACACACAGACAGGTAGTTCACACAAGAACTACAGATAGCCAAGAACCTTCCTTATAATAATCTCAATTTCTACAGGCAAACCAGCGCAAAGGGAGTTAACAGTGATCTGATGCCCTGTCACTGATCATCAGTATGTTCAAGAAGACTGATGTCTCTACTTGGTGCAGGTCAGATATGGAAAATTAGCCAGGTGTGATGGTGCGTGCCTTTAATCCCAGCACTTGGGAGGTAGAGGCAGGCCGATCTCAGGGAGTTTGAGGCCAGCCTGGTCTACAGTGTGAGTTCTAGGAGAGCCAGAGTTGCCTCACAGAGAAACCCAATTTTGAAAGATCTAACACTTCCATAGACCTTTGTAGTAATCTGGCATTTTAAAAGATTTTATTTTTATTTGTGTGTTTAGGTGCTGCTGGAGACTAGAGGAAAGCATCATGCCCGCTGTATCTGGAGTTACAGGTGATGTGGGTGATGGGAATCTAACTCAGGTCCCCTGAAAGAGCAGCAAACACTGTTAATTGCTAACCCATTTCTCCATTCCAACCCCATATTTTGACAACTTATTTGCAGGGCAATTGTTAAACCTTATTGAAATAGGAAATATCTTTATAATATAGAATAAGAATTCTATTCATCAAAATTAATTTTGCTAAAACACTCATCAAATTGTTCAAAGACAAATTTCTACAAGGGTGTTCACTTTGACTATAAAAGTGAGAAATTAGAAGTAACCCAGATGTTTAATTATTGACTATGAATTATACAAGCTACTAAACAAAATCAGGTATGACGTTCATATGCACACATACTCTTATGCCAAATTTTCATACTAATCTTAATTTGTTTTCACTTTAGGCTTTTCTTTTTGATATTCATTGTATATAGCACTGTGTTATATAAGGATGTTTAATTCAATTACATGGTATCCATTAAGCATGTTCTAGCCCATATCACCCTACTATATACATGCACTTTTGAATCTATTTTTCAAGAGGAAGATTGCCTTTCAAAATTGTGTGTCGTGCAATCTTGCTTGAGCTGTGTTTTGTTGGTGTCTATTTGTATACTCACATGAAAAGTCTGGAGGTCGAGAACTGGCCTTTGGGAGTGCTCATCTCTGGGGTGGAATGTTATGGAAATCTTATTTTTTAATCATATGTTTCTATAATTTAAGATTGCTGGTTTTAATAACAATAATTTTATATCATATTGACAATTATTTATTAATTTATCTTTCTTTTAATATTAAAGTGATTATTATTATTTACTCAACATTTTGGTTAATCACCCAGCTCTTCACTTAAATATAGTCATGACACCAAGTAGCAGCAGAGCTAACATGATGACATGAATTCGTTGACCTTAGAGCTGTTTTGTAGAGATCCTGGAGCTGTAATGAGATGCTAAGATATCAGGACTTTTTATATTTATTCTCAGGAAGTCATGCTTGCCTTGATTAAAAGAATCTGTCCTATTTCCTTGAAGAAGGTATGCTGCAGCCACAGGCCTACGGGTCTCAACCCCAGCTAAATTTGGAATTCTGGGGCAAGTCTGAATATAATCTTAAGTCTCTGAGGGATGAGATCCCAGCACAGGTGCAGAGATCAGTATTCTAAAGGCTCCACAGCGGCTCTGAAGCCCTTCTGGAGAGTGGAAAGCAGGTGTGTGATTGGGGCAGTGCCTATGGAAGACTCCCCAGGGTGTATCAGGGAGGCACCAGGACCTTATCCTGAAGCCTGACCCTCCTTTCCATGTTCCTGTCAGTTCAGCATTTCAAACAGCACAGGCGGTGGCAGGTATATGCAACTGGAACACATGGATCTAGCTTTGTGTTCTCCTAGGCCAACAGGCGCAAAGAAATCCACTTAGTCTGTGCTTAGGCGAGAGTGCTCACCTACATAAATAAGCAGGGATCACCATAGGTAAAGTAGTATAATTTTATCACAGGACTATGGGAAAGGTTATCTAGCCAAGAGGCCTGGCGTTGCTGGTGAAAGGCAAAACCTGAAATAGGTTGGAAATTGAACCAGGCTTAACTATAATTGGAAAACTGGCCACCAGCTCTCCAGCCAAGAACACTTAAGCGCCCAGTCTGTTAAAAATCTGGAGGACAGTGCTCGCTTCGGCAGCACATATACTAAAATTGGAACGATACAGAGAAGATTAGCATGGTCCCTGCGCAAAGATGACACACAAATTCGTGAAGCGTTCCATATTTTTATTTTTAATATTTAAATAAATTATAAAAAGCTCTGGAGGACAAAACTCTATCCAGAGGTTCCCACAAGATATTAAAGTTAAAAAGAAGAAATCTTGAGGGATTGTTCATCACTAAGTTGTGAGCTGGCAAGGACTGAAGTTTTTTGTTTTTTGTTTTTTAGTTTACCTTTTAAAATCAAGCATTTTCCACGTCAGCAGCATTGGGAGCTCAGGGTTGAAAATGAAGACCAAGATCATGTTTAGAACTTCACATTTTCTTACCCAATTACAGAAAAATTACCTCGTGACAGCCTGAGGGTTTTGTGTGATTCCTAAGAACCACTACGTAGCACTCAACTGTGTGCTTTTTGTTTCTTTGTTTTTTGCTTTTTGTATTTTTTTTCGAGATCGGGTTTCTCTGTAGTTTTGGAACCTGTCCTGGAACTAGCTCTTGTAGACTTAAACTCACAGAGATCTACCTGCCTCTGCCACCCGAGTGCTGGGATTAAAGGCATGTGCCACCACTGCCGGGCTAAAGTTGCTTTTTAAAATTATTTGGTTTTTGGCAGCAGGAAACAGAATGTCTCAAGGTCTGGGGACAACTTAAGGGAGTTAGGTTCCTTGCATCACGTGGGTCTCGGGATCACACTCAGGCTAGCAGGCTTGTCTGCAGTGGCCTTTACCCGCTGAGTCACCTTACACCACCTTTTCCGAGATTGGGTCTCACTGTAACTCATTATGTACACCCCGTTTGTGTGAAACTCACAGAGATCTGTCTTCCTGCTTCTGCCTCTTGAATGGTATAACACCGCACTTGACTTGAAGTGAAGTTTTTATTATTATTATTATTTATTTTTTATCCTATGGAGCATTAATGAAATGTAAAGGGAGAAAATTGTGGCGCATAAAGAATAGGAAAGAGTGGCAGGTTGGGTGGTATTAACAAACCTTTGGTACATGTTATTTGCAAGGAATGGAGAATCTTTTAAGGGAAAACCAGATTTGCCTTTGACAAGTGGCATCACCAGGAGAGGGCCTCTTAAAACAAGACTGAACTCTTCTAGTAGGTCATAAATAGAATACACAGTGAGCAACAGGGAATCTTAGCACACATTTCCTATTGAAACATAGAGTCAAATAACCAAAGCAATCAACTCTTACTGTTTTGCTAAATGGCGAGCTGGTCATGAAATGGTCATGCATGTCAAACCACCTTCTAAATACTAGCATGCTACAGATATGTGCTAGCCAAACTTGTGATTGTCACTCCTGCACCTCAAGTGGATGTCAGTTATTTATTTTCTGATTCCACTTTCACCCACCTGTCCTTTCATAAGCTGGAGCAGGAGGGAGTTAATCCCAGCAGGGACAATGCTTAATGAAAGTGGACAGTGGGGGGCTGTGCATTAGTAATTGAGCTCAGTCCAGGGGAAAACCTGAGAGACAATAACTATTTCAGGAGAATTATTGGAATCATCAGAACCCGGCCTCCCTGAATTAACTCAAAATGTCCCTTTAAATTGACCACCATGGCATTGTATCATAACCTTTGTATTTCCTCATTTAGAGTTCCTGAGACATTTCTCAAATGCTGTACCTGCAAACAAATTCTTGTCAAGTATATTCTCGCAAGTGAACCTTAAAATGAGAGACAATCGATGGGAATGAAGATGTAAATGATAG
Source organism: Ellobius talpinus (assembly GCA_001685095.1). NCBI lineage: Eukaryota > Metazoa > Chordata > Mammalia > Rodentia > Cricetidae > Ellobius > Ellobius talpinus. The sequence continues at coordinate 13,308 of LOJH01008999.1, forward strand.
AGTCTTGGGGACAGGCCACCTACAGTAAGACTTACAAAGGATCTTTGCTGAGTGCTAATGGCACTTAGAGAGCTGTCACTCAACAGGTCCCAGGGTGGGTGAGATTTGGGTGGAAAGGGAAGCATGGAGTGGTTCTGTGTTTGCAGAGGAAAGGTCAATGAGAATTAGCTGTCCCAGGCTTTGTTAACTACCCTGGAAATGTCTCTTAAAGATAAGGGCAAATTCAGCTAAGCCAGCTATCAAAACTGCCAAAGCCTGCATACAATCATGCCTCTAAGTGTTGCTATGTAGTTGCTCAGTGACCTTAATAGACAAAGGCTAAGATGGAGGATAAATGTATCAGCTCGGGTCTTTCAATCCTGAAGCCATCCTTAGGTAGTTTCCCTGAACCAAACTCTGCTGCCACACGTGTCTTTCACGAGGTATTCTCTTAATTTCTGCTGTTGTTACTTCTCTTAAAGCTACAATCTCATAGCTCAGGCTTTCCTTACTTCACTGCTCTGAAGAGCTGGATTACAGTTGTGTGCCTGGTTTTATCCAATGCAAAAGTCTGAATGCAGGGCTTCATGTACGCTAGGCAAGCACTCTACCAGCTGTGCTATAATCCCAGCCCATTGGCCAATGATCTGTTTCTGCCTGTCCACCTTTCCCCTCTCTCTCATTCCTGTTGCCTACAACCATTTCCCAAACACATTACTTGCAAAGGCACTTGTATTAGACTATGCTTTTGTGAGAACATAAACGCGATGTCAGTGGACTAGGGCGGCTGTGTTGGCTGGCAGTGGGCTGATGGATCTCCAGGACCATACATGAGTTGCACAGTAGGAGAATAAGTTGGCCGATGGATGACATTTTCATATTTCTTTTTATGAACCATTCTCATTTACCATGTGCCCAGTGTGTTCAGTCTGGTCAATCTCTGTCCCACTGTACAGATATCAAGTCCTGCATCTGGACTTTCCTTAAACTTGTTATAGTTAATTACTAAAAAAAATAGAGTTTTTACTGCCTTTATTTTTCCTTTTGTGCTCTGCATTCCAAGGATCTCTGAGATTGTCTTCCCCAAGTTACCATCCTGATCATATACCTTTCCTTCTCAGAAGGGTCTCAGTTACTCCTCATTACTTAGCAAATTCAGCACAATGACCAGTTTGGTATTTAGGGTCTTTATGTTCTGGGTCTATCTAATTTTCTGGTATCAATTCACCCATTTCTCTTAGTTCCTGTGTTGCAGCAAAAGCTAGCACATTTGCAGTTTCTAAACTCGCCTGTACTTTTGTTTCCACGCCTTTATAGGGAGGAAACCACCAAAGCATGGGTGTAGAGTGTCTTTCAAGCCTGGGCAGTCTTCCACGGTTTGTCCACACATCTCTCTGAACTCCAAGGACCTTCTTTAACCTCCCATAGACTATCCATCTTGCTTTCTTCCAGAATTTATTTTCATCAGCCGTACCCTCGTCACCACAGGCTTCTCCAGCTAATCTTTCCCCTCCTTTCACTGCAAACAAAACTGAAGAGGCCACGCCTACTCATCGCCGAAATGTCTTCATGGCTGAACAGACAGCCGATAGAGAGTCCTGGAGTAGATTTCATCTTGGTAATTGTTGAATTCTGTCGGACTGAGCTTGGTGATAGTTGAACTGAGTTGAATTGTTCTTAGTAAATCCTATCCTGATTGCGGGAGAGATCAAAATGACAATCATTTCACAATGAACAATGTAGAAATTCAGCCCTGCATTGGAGAGAGAGAAATCCCGTCACTTAACAGAGTAAATGAGCTGGGGTGAAAACGTTATTTAGATCCTGAGACCCTATCCTCGGAAACTGGAATCAAGAAGCGCATGGAATGAATGCCCATCATCTGTTTTCTTTGTCATACATACATATTCCGATTTAGAAAATGACATAATTATAGCATGCCGATAAGAGCATGTGTTTTAGCAATTTTGAAACTGGCAGGGTCTGTTTAAAAGGAAAATGCAGTAATTGAGGATAAAAATGAATCAAAATATTTTAAATGCATGGTCTCACTCAGCAGCAATGTATTGTTTTAATTTGCTAGTTGGTACATTGCAAGAGCTCGGGTAATTTGTGCATCCCTTTAAGAGGTGCAAGTTTGAAATGGAGATGGGGAAAAACAACAATTGGCTGGATGAGCAGAATAATATGTTCTTTGAAATGAAGCATTCTTTATAATGGATGTTTACTTCAGAAGATTACACTGTACAGTGCATTAAAATGGGAAAAACAAACAAGAAGCCAGCTGCATTAATTTTATCAAAGTTATTTATATCATCAGTATAATTAAAGGCAGTATTTTCAAATTAGGTTTTCAGAGAATCCATTTATAGGCAACACAAGGCAACTTGTCTCCACGGCATCTCAGCCGTGATTGTGCTGGGGGGGAGCATTGTTAACTACAACTACCAATTGGCCTTGGCATTCTGAAAATTAATTATTGCTTCAAAAGATGCTGAAGTTGTTGCCTCCTGCTGCCCTGACCAGTTTAGATCCACTGCACAAGGAGAGCCCAATAAATAATTTAGGAAAATGACAAAGAATAATCATGCATAATCATTTACAAATGGCTTCTCTTATTTAGAGATACATTAATAATACACAAGAAGCTGTACTCCGTGACTACAGATGGGAAAACTTCTTTCTTAAATATAAAAAAGGCCCTCAGCAATTTCAGAAGGAGTTCCTGAGCAGCATACTGAAGATTTATATGTGAAATGAAATATTATACTGGGTCTTGAGAATGGAAATTCTCAGAAAATTACCCAGAAAACTTCTGGTGATGAAAAAGATACTCCAATCAGGTTAAAATGCATGAATTTTGAGAGTGTCCTTACACAATCTCAGGGATTGAGGGAATGAAGCCTAATTCCCTTCTGACACATGGCAGCATTTGCAACAAGTGGTCATCTGGCTCTTGCCTAGCCAGCATAGAGAGTTCATTCATTAGAATGTCCTCTGCAGCTCTGGGGTTGTGTAATTGTATGGATCTAGTGTTATATTGGAAATCCCTCTGGTTGTCTGCATCAGCCTGGCTTTTACCTCCATTGCAGCCACACAGAATTTGCTTAACACTTTTTTCTGTCCAGTATCATAGACATTTCGTGTTTATTTACCCTCGATGATCCATGACCCCACCCCTGCAGTCACTCCTTAGGTCCTCATTTTGCTTTAAATAAGTTGGGAATCTTTTCGAGTTTTAAAATGTGTTGTATCTTTCTCTGTATGTGTGGATGTCGGTGCAGTGCACGTTCACATGCGTGTGCGTGTCTGTATCTGTGTGCGGGTATGTATATGAGTGATTTTACCTACAGGGGCCAGAAGGTGTCAGCTCTCCTGGAGCTTGAACTGCCTGATAGGGGCCTGGAAACCAAACTAGGGTTCTCTGCAGGAACAGTATTCATTCTTAATCACAGAGCCATTTACAAGGCATTTTCATTTGAAATGTACAGGTGTAGAATATATATTTAGAGATCTGAGTAGTAAAATTTATCAGAAAGACAGGAAACAGGAGACAAATCTTTACAGGAAGATTTCAGGCAATGTGAACCTTCAACGTCCAGCCATACAGTGTTGCACCTTGTTTGATATGTAATTAGCAAATGGTTTTGACAAAGAGGCAAGAAAGAAATTTACTTAAAGTGATATAGCACTGTGGTTTAACATTTGCAGATTAATGTTTTATAATATATTTTATATGCTTATTAGAAATATGAATATTCTTAATGGATTCAAAAATACTTAGGACACTTTTATCGAGTTATTTGCCTCCCTATTTCTAAGTTATATGAGTATCAGCATTTTTGTACAATTTTTTCACTCTATGTTCTTTACCCAAAGAACACTTAAAAGTGCAAAAGTTTTAAACCATATTCCGCATAACTTATCAGCATCTTATTTTGTAGCTTGTGCTAGCTGGTTTCATCTAGAGGTGACCTCTTCTTGCTGGAGGTAACAGATTTTCACGTGTGCTTTACTCTAGTTTTATTCCTTAACCTTTGTGCTAAGTTCTGAGAGCCAGTCCAGGTCAGTTCAGTATGTAATAAAGGTTGGGGATTCTATTTATTCCTCAGCACTATGATTTTGTTAGAATTGCAGACTTTGATAGATGAATTGTATCTGGAAGCTAATAGTCAATTGGAAAATGGATTAAGGCTACTATTCTTTCAGGAAAGTATAGACTCTGGATGCATTGTGTCCTTACCCTAAGACTTTGTCAAAAGATGAATTTAAGAATGATACACTATTTTATGTGTAAGAAGATACTTTGAAATGTCAGGTAATTCACAATATGACATCAATATTTGTTGATTGAGGTTTCTGTCCTGCCCAGTTCCCACAGCCGTTAAGTCCCAAAGAAATCACAGAGGTCTACATCAATTATAAACTGATTGGCCCATTAGCTCAGGCTTCTTATTAACTCTTATAACTTACATTAGCCCATTATTCTTATCTGTGTTAGCCACATGGCTCAGTACCTTTTTCAGTGGGGTAATCACATCTTCCTTCTTCTGTGTCTGGACAGGACTGGGGAGGAATGGCCTTCCTCCTTCCCAGAATTCTCCTGTTGTCATTGACCCACCTCTACTTCCTGTCTGCTTGTCCTGCCTATGCTTCCTGCCTGGCTACTGGCCAATCAGTGTTTATTTAAAACATAATTGNCCATTATTCTTATCTGTGTTAGCCACATGGCTCAGTACCTTTTTCAGTGGGGTAATCACATCTTCCTTCTTCTGTGTCTGGACAGGACTGGGGAGGAATGGCCTTCCTCCTTCCCAGAATTCTCCTGTTGTCATTGACCCACCTCTACTTCCTGTCTGCTTGTCCTGCCTATGCTTCCTGCCTGGCTACTGGCCAATCAGTGTTTATTTAAAACATAATTGACAGAATATAGACAATTGTCCTGTATCAAATATTACTGGTTCCTTTTGCTTGTTTTTTTTCCTTTGAGTTTTAAGAGCTAAAGTTGAAAAATTTGTCTAATTCATGGCCTACCCAGGGAAGATGTGAGAAGAATTTCTGGGAAAGCATAGAAAAAGGGGAACGTGGGTGAGTAGCTATTCGCTTACTTGCCAGGGAGATGAATGTGGACAAAAGGGAAGATGTGTTGTTTACTTGCTGGTAAAGTAGCATTTCAAAATTTCTGAAACTATGTTTTATGTGGCTTCAGATGCAATGTGTGCAGTAGCAGACCTAGATATTATCTATATGGTGCTGTTTTGCTAATGTGGAGAAGGCAGGACTGTGGAGTCTTGGCATTTCACTGATTTGCAAAGTGGACCAGAAATGTCAAGGAAAAGGATGCTGAAGCTTCTGAACCACTGCCAAGTCATGGAGGATCTAGTGTAGTTGTTTGATGGACCTATGCTAGAGAACCCAGAAATGTAGGGCAACAAGGAGTAGGTCACTTACCAGCAGAAAGCTGTGACAAGCTGATGACATTATGTGCTGCCTAGAGGAGGCTATCTGCAAAGATGTGACTCCTCAGTCCCCAGCAGAGGACACCCAGATTGCTTCACTTGGACCTTTAGGACTTGCCCTGATAGTCCTATTACTCTTTTCTGTTTCTCTATTCTTGATTTTGGAATAGGAATAGTTATTACATACCTGTCATACTACTGTATTTTTGAAATGTCCATATTGTTATTAGAAAATGAATTATTTTATTTACATATTCACACCTAAAATAATTTTCCTTCAGTCTGATGAAACTTTGAATTTGAGTGTTTGAACAATGCTAGAATTGTTGTCTATACAACTCTTAGGAGTTGAATGAATGTTACTTGCAAGTTGAGATGGACCTGAAACTCTTTAAGGATGAAGATAAAAATGCTATGGTTTTGATAGAGGTTGGGTCTTAATCATTGGTCCATATGATCCCTCTGACTGAAGGCCTCACTCCTCATTATGGTTGTACGGGGGGGACTTAAAATCTTAAGAGGCAGGGCTATGTCTTTCTATATAGACCAGCTGGTCTTAAACTTATAACCATCCTGCTTCACTCTTGCAAGTTCTTGGATTGCAAACATACTTTACAGCAGCCACACTCAATGTGATTATTATAATAAACCCTGCAGTGTCTGACACATGCCCATTATTATATTCCAATGGCCTAATGTCAAAACAAAAGTCAGTGAACAGGAAATATTTTGCTTTGACATTATGCCTCCATAAAATGATTAAGGCTTGACATTTGCTCCTATGTTTGATATAAAATATTCTTAGCTACACCTTCCATCCGGTTTTGTAAAAAGAAAAGTTTGGCAAGTATTTGTCAAGCTATTTGATTTGGCAGAGAGTATCGCTTAGTGAAGAAAATACAGTGGGATGGATTCTTCTCCAAAGGAAACATCTGTAAAGGAAATAGGATCAAATAAGAAAGTAGATTAGAGATCGATTCAGAGCCAGGCTGTTGAAAACAGGTTTACGAGTTTTTGTGGGTGAGACAAAGGTGATCAGCTCTTTAGTTAGTAAAGATGTAGTAGATAGAGATAAGTAGATAGAGTCTACTATAGTAGATAGAGACAAGAAAGTACACCATTAGAAACCCTTGTCATGTGTTATTTGTCCTGAATCATACCTCTTCCTCACCCCACCCCAATCCACAGATCACCCCAAGGAAAATCAAGGCAGAGAGCACTAGTGTTTTCAGAAGTTGAATTTGCAAATTTTTGAATATTGTTAAGAGAGCTAACGGGATAATCTTGTAGGAACTTGGAGAATTGTAATGTTGAGACAGATACAGGGAGAAAAGGCTTGCATCATGGTACTGCGGAGGTTATCAAGGACTCTAAAACACAACAACAGGCCACTCATGGGATATTTTTGCCAAGAATTTGGATTTATTCTGTTTATGTCCTGAGCATATGACTGAGGTTGGACTTGATAAGGAACTGCCTTTTCTTGGCAGAGGAAATTTCAAGATGGGAACATTCAAACTAGTGCTGAGAAAGCAGTTATAACTGTGAAAGAAGTCAGTGTCACTTTAGACAAATGTCCAGTGCTTACGGGGATCCATATTCACTGCCAGGAAGATACCTTAAGTTGAAGAGGCTTTCTGCTCCTCACGTACAACTAACTGCCTTGGGGAGTGCAGAGTCAGCAGACAGCTGATTAGACAGCAGTAGAACTTGGCCTCCATTTGGTACTGGCTTAACAGGCATGAAAGATGCAAGACTGACAGGGTCACAGAGTTCTATTTTCAGAGAGTGTTGACGCCAGGTAATATGTGTCAGATCAAAATTCCTGAAAGAAGTACCTGAGAGGCCATTATTTGAATCTTGAAAGATGAAGCCCAAGTTGTCATGGAAATTTCAGGACCTTGGGGATTCCAGGACCTTGGATGGCCATCTTTAAATCTGCAGACTTGAGGTGAGATAGAGAGAGTTGGGGGAGGGAAAGAGGCAGAAAGAATGGGCACATTAGCAGCAGAGCTGGAAGAGTGGGGATACCCAAACTACTTGGAGCCCAGACGATTACAGGAAGAGTCGCAGATTCCGCATGGGTTTGCAGGAGTTGGTCTTTGTCCTTCTGGACTTTTCCTATGATACCTTGCGGTGCCTTTTCTTCCACATTGTAATGGGAATGTTCAGTTTCTTCCATTGCACCTTGAAAATATGTAACTTATTTTTATTTTACAGGAGCTTAGAGTTTATAGATTACCTTGAGTCTTAGAAGAGACTTTGGCTTCTTAAACTGCCAAAATTGTTAAAGTCTTGTAGGAAGTTTTAAAATTGGGTTTTATTTTGTATTATGAAATAAATACAATACTTTGAAGTTAATGGAGAGATTTAAAGTGATACATTCAGGTGTTAAGTTGACAAGGAGTAGAGTCGTGATGGTTAAACTCAGCTGTTGACGCATCTAGAGTTACTTTGGAGATGAGTCTCTGGGTATGCCTTTAGAGAAGTACCTTTATTAGGCTAATTGAGAGGATCTCCCCATTGTGGCAGTATCATTCCATGGGTTTGTATCCTAGACGATATAAAAAGAATAAAAGTGACCTGAGCCCAGCATTCATCATTATCTTCTTCTGGACTGCAGATGTAAATGAAGCTAGATCGTTCAAGCTCCTGCCAGTGTGACTTCCCAGACACGATGAACTGACTGTAACCACAAAACCTCTGCCAAAAGAAGCCATTCCTTTTTAAGCTGCATTTGTTATAGTATTTTATCACAGAAAGTAGAAAAGTAACCATGACAATATCTAATTATATTTGTTCTGTTTTATGCAAAATATTTTCCAAAAGTCATCTATTTTTAGATAAAAGCCTTCCGTTAATACAACTTAAGTAAATTGTCAGCTTCATACCTAGGTGACATAAGTTTGATTCTAAAATGGGAATATTGTCATTTTAGGTCATAGTAAAAATTTGTAGATGTTTGGTTGGAAAAAACAAAGCTGACACACTTAGTATCAAAGAATGAACAAAGCAGTTTTCAAATCATTTTCTCTTTGATCTTCATTTTTGATCTTCACATATCTTCTCTGTTTTCTACATGCTAGCTTTATCATCTTTTTATTTTTGAAAACAGATTATTTTCCAATAAAATATATCCTGATTATAGTTTCCCCTCCCTTATTCCTCCAAGTTGACCCCATGTCTCTCCCCTCTGGATTCACTCCTTTTCTGTCTCTAATTAGAAAAGAATAGGCACTGGGCAGTGATTAAAGGTGGTGATATACACCTTTAATCCCAGCACCTGGGAGGTCGAGGCAGGCAGATATCTGAGAGTGGCCAACCTGGTCTGCAGAGATAGTTCCAGGAAAGCTAGGGCTGTTCACGGAGAAACTTTGTTTTAGAAAGAAGAAAGGAAGGAAGGAAGGAAGGAAGGAAGGAAGGAAGGAAGGAAGG